>BDJD01000627.1:130371-144146 GCA_002564525.1 Rosa multiflora
GATTCTGATTGATTGAAAACTTTTGCATGTGTTTGTGTTATGGTGGCCAACATAGGATTTACGCATGTAATTTGAGCTAGGTTTAGAAAATAATTCACCTAATCGTCTTGTTTTCTAATCCACAAGTATGCAAGGCTTTAGACAAAAGCTGATGTTTTAAACAACTAGAAGAGCATGCTAGGTAGGCGTTCCACACTAGACTGCAACTCTATAATCAATCGTTTCCATGAGATCTTAATGCTTCAAATATGTTGACACTATACGTGTTGTTGATAGGATAGCGTCATATACCTTGATTGCATGTTTGATAGGCTTAGCTATTGTGCGTTCACGTAGACTAAGTAATTAGGGAAACATTAATAAGAAAATAATTCACCTAATCGTCTTGTTTTCTAATCCACAAGTATGCAAGGCTTTAGACAAAAGCTGATGTTTTAAACAACTAGAAGAGCATGCTAGGTAGGCGTTCCACACTAGACTGCAACTCTATAACCAATCGTTTCCATGAGATCTTAATGCTTCAAATGTGTTGACACTATACGTGTTGTTGATAGGATAGCGTCATATACCTTGATTGCATGTTTGATAGGCTTAGCTATTGTGCGTTCACGTAGACTAAGTAATTAGGGAAACATTAATAAAGGACATGATCTGCTCCGACTTGTTTCTTGGTTGGTTTCTATTCACACCTTAGTAATTGAATCTAGGTTAACTTAACATTGTTCGAAAGTAATTGGTGGTGGATTACCGAGTCTCTAACATGTTCTCCATCTTATTTTCTCAAAACCTAAAATCAAAATCGTTTTTGCTTTCTTATTTTCGTAGGAACATAAAAACCCCAAAATCTGTTTCAACTTAGGATTGCAGAGTCCCTTTCTATCCCCTTCTGTTTTCTGCCATCTTTTTCTCTCTTTTATGTGTTTGACGTTTTGTTTTGTTTAGTTTTAGATTTTGTTTGTTTGATTTGTGTTTTAGTTAGTTTAAATTAGTTTGTCTTTATTCTGTGTGATAAAATTGGTTATCCTCAATCTCTGGCGTCGAACGATCCTTGCTTAGTCTATATTGCTAACGACTACATCTTGCAGGGTTAAGTTGAGCGTCTATTTTGGGCGTATCAAGCTTCCTGACTCCATTCACCATCACCAACTCCTTAGTACCACCAGTACTTAATACCTGCTGCCCACTTTTTTTGCACACTTCTTGTATATGTCTCCTAAGCGAACTAGTTCCATTTCCATAACTATCACATGCAAGATGAGTTCCACAGTAATTGCACTTAGCTCTCTCTTTAACACAAGTTTGAACTTTTTTACCATCCTTAATCTCGAACTGAGGCTTCTTGATCTTCTTGAAGTGCAACCACACCCAATATCTTCCCAACAGGCACTACTAGGATAAAGTTCATAGACATCAGTCCGCAACTGATGATAAAAAAAAAAAAAATCTGATGTCTTAGTGGGTGATGTTAAAGATCACCAAAACTAAGACATCGGTTCATAATTGATGTCTAGTTTGCAACGAGACATCAGTTTAAGGTTCAAAATCGATGTAAAAACGTTAATGTCACCATTTTGGTGTGTTTAGCTATTGTCAAACCTTTATATTTTGGCATTAGATACTTAATGAAATATAGGTCTAACAACACAATTATCCATTTTAACATCGTTATTGACTTAGAAACGATGTCTGATAATATTTTACACATCGGTTCCTGAAGAAGAACGATGTCCAATCCTATGTTGGACATCGGTTCCTTGGTCGATATTGATGTCCATATTAATAATTGACATCGGTTTTTGTTTTCAAACTGATGTATTTTCTCTTTGTTGGCATCAGTTCTTGTTTAATAACTGATGTATTTTCTAGTCCTTGACATCGGTTTTTGTTCTCAAATTGATGTACATTATCTTTTCTGACATCAGTTTTTATTTAGTAACTGATGTACATTCTCTTTTCTGACATCAGTTCTTGTTTAGTAACTGATGTATTTTCTCTTACTTGACATCGGTTTTCGTTTTTAATCTAATGTAATATCTCTTTCCTGACATCAGTTTTGTCATTTTCAAACAAATATTTGGTACTAGAAAGTTGATCCACAAATAACATGAAATACAAATGTAGTTTAAATATTAGGGAATTGCATTAATTTCTATCCAACATGAAAGTTGTTAATAATTTGAAAAGTTTGGTAAAATAAACGCTAACCTACTTTAAGGCTAGTCCAGAAGATATCATTACTGTAATAACTGCATGCAGTTTTGTTCCTAGTTGCTGCAATTACTACATCTACGACAGCCGCATCTATTTCTACAATTAGTGGTGGAACTGGTTTTGCATGCTAGTCTTGGTTGCTTTCAGCGATGATCAATCTAATCAATTGACTTCTCCAAATTCGATGAATTTGCCTCTTTATCACTTAATTGAGATCATTCACTGGAGCCTTGCAAAGCAAAACGCAGAAATTAAGTACTCATACGAACCCTATATATATAGCAAAAGCTCATAATGTAATGCTCTGAAAAAGGACAATCAAGTGATTTAAGGACTACATTGAGTATATTCAAAAGCATAGAAAATATAGTTGATATGATCATTATATTAACAAAAGATTAAGTCCATTTTAGAACAAAAGATGAAACAAATCATGTTCTAGTAACGAATGCAACAACAGAGTAGTACCTACGTCAATATGAGTGAACTTACCCTTCAATGTTTTGTTCCTCATAGAAGTTGCAGAAAGCACTGCAGCCATTTTTAACTCTTTGTGCACCAACACTATCAAACAATAACAAAATTCACCACAGTCAGCTTTAGACCTTTTTGATGTCCTAGATCTGAAACTAGATTAAGGTTCTTTTACAATTTAATTTGAAGGGTGCAGATTGTGGACTTAACTTATAAGCAGTAGAAATTCACCAATATAAGTCAACATTGCACATAAGCAAGTGACAATCGTATTTGCATCAACTCATAATCATCAATAGGGATAATCCCAAATCTTAAAAATTGGTATTCACCCAAATCCTATGGACCAATACACACAATACTTTACAATTTTAATAGAAAGTATTACCACAATAGTTCATTACATATATGGACGAAATAAAGCACAGGTGTTATTCCAAGTGAAAATACCTTTAGTGGAAGCACCATATTGTTGTAAACTTGTAATATATTCAGAGCTAATATGACACTAGCAACAAACGACATATAAACATCACTACCAGCTTGACCTTGAAACTGTGGTCAGAAGAGTCCCTACAAGCAAAATGCAATTAGCTTCAAGATCGATAAAGATATTAATGAATGACTAGACTTTATTGGCTGGTTTTACTTCTATTTCCACACTATACAGTATACATATTATCACATTTCAATCAGAAACTGTGGACTCAAGTTCAAACATCTAATAGAAATATTAAACCCCACTTATGTGTAACAATTTACAATACAAAAAATAAAAAGATGCATAGTTTGCAGTAGTACCTGAGAATCTTATAATTACATTACAACTAAGGTCATCAAGACATCAGAATCTTGGGCATGTGAGCATATCTGACCTTCCCATTTCTCTCTCTTAACAAACGATTCTCCAAGAGGTTCTATATTTGAGACCTTCAAAAAATTTTACTCACTGAGATGCTGCACATAAAAAACAGGGCAAACATTACCCACTTTTTAATGACCAATGGTATTAAGATGCTGTTAACAATGAAATATAGATTCTGCCTGTACATGTATAATTCTTCATAAACAATACTGACAAGAATAAATTACAGAGGTTTAGCCATGTACATTTGTACCAATTTCCAAACTACATCTCTGTGACACAGTCTGAGCTCCTCTTTTTAACACTTGCAATCATAATAATTTTTTATAATATAAATTGCTACTGCAAAAACTTTAATATCTTTGATTGTATTCAAACAAACAAGCAAGTAGATATTCACATAATCACATGCAAGGTTTTACCAATAACTAGTGAAACTTGACCAGCACTTAACATATCAATGTAATGTCACTTTAAGGCAATATTTTAAAGATCAGAAATTGGGATGTACAGATCGATCTGGTAGAAATGAGCTTCGAGTTCTCTCAAATTGTCGAACTCTTCACCGCATTTTGGACATAGGTAATCTCATCAAGATTCAAAAGAGACCCTTTCCTGTAGAATTTAAAAAAGGTTTCAGCTTCAACATACTCTTGTATCTTCAAAGACCCAAGCACAACTAGATAAGTAAATTAACTAGGGATAACACTTAATCGACAAATTAGGAAACCAAAATGAAACCCAGAAACTACATAGAATCAAAATTAAAGAAAATCAATCTCCTTTCCACATAGAGAGAGAGAGAGAGAGAGATGGAGGAGAGAGAAAGTGAATCTGGAAGACTTTTTCCTCCGTCATCGAACTTCGACTACCAAGGTGGACTCACCGCAGCCACCATCTTCTTCGCCTTCCTCCGACAAGTCAACGGTAGACTGCACGTCCTCCGGCCACGACTAGAAGTAAGGTCACATAGTTCCGTTTAGTCCACCTTCAAGATGAGCCACAAAGAAAATGGGTCAGTGGATGAGGTAGAGAGAGAGAGAGAGAAAGAGATAGGGTTTCGAGGAAGAGAGAGAGAGAGAGAGAGATATATATATATATATATATATATATATATAGTTTCGGGGAAGAGCAGAGAAAATAGGTCAGTGGGTCAGGTAAAATGGGAAACTGACTAAGTTCAATTTTTTGTTCCCCGCCTATACAAAAATTTTCAACTTAGTCTCTCCGCCATTTTAAATTTTTTTGAACCAAAGTATAGACATCAGTCAACAGTAACAACTGATGTTAAACATTTAATAGAAATCGGTTTTTTAGAAATTGATGTTAGAATAACTTTTTACATCGGGTGAAATCTAGACCGATTTAAATGACGTGATGTCTATTAGCATTATTCTAGTAATGAGGTTTTTCTTCTTTTCCTTCTTCATTTGCATCATCTCCAGCATTGCTCAGTCTAGCATCTGTAGCTGCACCACGTTTTCTCTTCACAATAGCCTTCTACTTCGAGCTTCGGAATGTTTTCGGAATCGTCTGAACCCTCGAAGCATCAGTTAGTGTTGGAAGAGCAATGGCTTTTGAATTTGAATTGGAATCAGAACTTTGGGATGGATTGGAATCTGAACTTTGGGATGAATTCTGAGGAGAAGCCATGAAATTTGGGGAGCGCTCGAGTACAAGATCGCCTAAACCTAATTCACCACATTCAAGTTCAGTAAATTCAGAAACTTCAGATCGAAAAACTCAAATTGAAAACCCTAGATTACTCATTACTGAATACTGACCGAAGTCACCTAATTGAGCTTCGAGGAGAATCGAGTTAATCAACCATTAGATCGAAACCATGTGGAATCGAAGATCCGAGAGCCCTCTCTGAGATCGTCGGCTTCTGGGACGGCAAACTCCTGGAGCTTTGAGTCCAGTTGCTCGCTGGTGGAGGCGGATTTCGGAGACCTAGAGTGGCGGAGGAGCTGGTATCGAGCTGGGAGAGCCGAGAGACTGAGAGAGAGAACTCGAGAAGAGAGGGTCAGACTTCAGAGGGTTAGTATCAAGTTAGGTCTCGACTCGATGACTAGGTGAGTTAGGTTAGAGTGTTTTTATTTTTATTTATTAATATTTAGCATATTAATATATTGCCCAATCATAGACTGACAAGTGGAAAATGATATACAATTCAAGTCGGGTCGGTCTTTCGGTCTCCAAATATTTGAAACCCGAGACCGTACTGATTCACTACATTCGGGTCGGTCTTTGAACTGAACCAATAATTTCCATATTAAAACCGAACCGAATCGGTCTTTTTTGCTCGGTCCGGTTTGGTCCTTCGGTCTTTCGGGTCCAGACGCCCACCCCTAGTTTTTTCTTCTTCTCCATTTCATAACATACTTCTCAGAAGTTGCTTATACTTTTGTTCTTCTCTTTGTCTTAACATGTTCAGTCTTATCATTTGGTGCGTCTCTACTCTAGTCAAGGAGACTAGAATGCGTGTGCCCGCGCGTTGCTGCGGGTGTTCAAACAAAATCTGCAAGTTTGCAACTAACATTACCATTAATATGAACGTTCTGATAATGTGCAAATATACAATACAACTGCTGTTGACACAGCTTCTCAAAAATATATTGTTCTACTTATAGGCTAACCTAGTTACATTAGATGGGTCTGCTGAGAGGAGGTGTTGATGTTTGTCACCACATATCAGTGGAGGTTCTTCAAGACGATGCTTCCTCTAGTTACATTACATTTATACCAAAAGTGACAGCAATTGTTGAAGAGTTGTTAGCCTAGCCAAAAAGGTGTTACGTAGTTGTGGAGGTTGTTCAAAAAAGTGTTTCCTCCATTTGTATTTACACGAAAAGCGACATGACACTTCAATCTATTTTTTCTTTGTTCAGAGTGTCTGGTGTTGAGGCTGCTGATTCAGTGCTCGTCTTTGTATCACTGTGAAAGCAAGAAGTTATGAAAAGTGTGAAAGAATTTATGAGTGGAAAAATGGAGTTGAAATGTATGTAGTTGTTACCAGCGGGATTTTTTGTCTGGATTGGTAGCAAACAATTGTTTCTTGCTTCTATCAAGCAATCTTTTTTTTTTTTTTCATACAATGGATGAGCTGGTGTGCTGGTACCTGGTTGATGATCTGTGTCTGGAAAGATTCATTTTACTATGAAGTCGTTTGTGTCAGTGATTTGGATTTGGAAAACATGGAATTGCCCTTGTGTTTGTAATATCTCTCTGGTGGTAGTGTTTCTTGTGGTGCATAGGGGCATTTGTCCAAGAGTTCTTTGCAAGTTATTCCGAATAACTGTTCAGCTGGTTTTCCTCTAAGCTTTAATGTGGCTTCACTGTTTGGATCTTCAATGGTGACATGAAGTCTATAACTATAAAAATAAGAACAGTCATTGTGTCATTTAAAACTTGTGAAGAAGTTTATATTTAGAACTTAAAAGAGATAGTAGACAGAGGATAAAGTGATATGAGGTAATTAGCATGAAAGTAGAGACAAATTGTTTGAAAAGAAAAGAATCAAAGAGTTTGTTTCATAAAGAATGAGAAGGCATAAAATGAAGAACCAAAATAGTCCAAGAAATACACTTTCTGTATATCAGAATGTATAGAAGCGCTTGCATGCAGAAATAAAACATATACAGAATCTCAAAAAGTGTTGCAGAAAACACCAGCAACTAAAAAATTCCAACAGAAAATCCGATAGTACCCCATCAGTGTTGTTCACACTAATTCCCATTAGGAGTAGGACAATTGGGAAAGTACTAATTAATAGATTTACCAAGAAAAAGAAATTAGGTCCAACTATCATGTTTGAAAATGACTAAGACAGAAACAAAGGAACAAAATTTTGACTTCAATCAAAGTAATTAGAAAACCAAATTAGCACTTTGTAAAGTAGACACGGAGTCATGTTAATAGCAATGTGTTGTATTGAATAATATATGAAAAACACTGTGAAGCAAACAGAGTATAGATCATACTTTCATGTCCAACTAAAAACATTTACTTAATAGATTTATTAGCATTTTCCTTGTTTGACATTCCAATGGCTTTCTATCCCAAACAAAGATTTTCAGAGTCCTCTGTCTCAAATAAAAACACTTAGAACAAAATGTATTTGAGACCCAAGTATCATGTTTGAAAATGACCAAGACACAAAAAATGGAACAAAACTTTGACTCACAAACAGTTAAAAAGACAAAACCTTTAGCAAAGAGTTTGCATCACAAAAAGTAATAACAAAAAGGCAATATAATCTTTCAGCAGAGTAGTTGTCAATACATGGGAGTTGGTTTTGAGAGATAAATGAATACGAAGAAGTTAGGATTTTACCATGGAAGAGGTATTTGCATACTATGGTCTTGACAGATTCGTAGATCACTATTTTTCTTTACTGTTAGTTGTTTGTAGCACTGTGGACATGCCTCATACCACCAGCCTTCATGTGTTGAGAATGTGCGAATGGAAGCCTTGCAGTAGACTAACTGATTCTGCATTAGAACAAAAATGTATTAGAAATTTGAACAGTTTTTGTGACTTATTTGTAATGGTATGTATTTAGACTTACAGAGTTTGAGTTTTCTACCTTGTACTTTTGTGGGTTAAATTACACTGCAAAACCTTGCAATCTTTCTCTCATTATTTGCATTACAGATTTTTGTTTTCACTGAGGTTACACGCTTTTAAGAAGGCTGAAAACATTACACTTGACTACTTAAATACCATTATTCTCTTCATTGTCTTTGATTGCATTTTCATTATAACTTCTACCAAAACTAACTTCAATAGAAAGTTCATTATTGTGTAAGTAATACTCCTAATACTTTTTCCTTTCAAACACCATGAAATATTACTCCTCCCATACAATATGTGCTTCTCTACTGAATGACCAATCAATCAATACACAAAACTCAGTCAGAAAAGAAGCAAAACAGAAACCAGTTAGAGAGTGTAACTTGAAAACCGGACCCTTTTGTAAATTCAATTCCAATAAGTTAATCATTTAACTTAGTGCTATAGGAATTCAATCAACAAAATTGTTTATATAACATTACGAATACTTAGTGGGTTCCTAGTTTGCAATTCTATATAATCATCATTAAATCCACATATCTACTCATTCTCTCTTCATGACAAAACAGAGCCCGAAAAAAAAGAAAATAAAGAATGATTTCACTGCAAAGAAAGCAGAAAGAAAACACACCCGAATGTAGATACATTCATCACCAAGTAAAGAAGGCTGATTAATGTTTACGATAAAGAGAGAATGGGCATCATGTGGAGATCGTCAGACATGCAGAAATCAAACCCATAGAGCAATCCAACCAAAACCCTCTTTCATATACCATCTTAGCATAAGAAGAGTTCCTCAACAGCATATAATCATGTTCAAAGGTTACAACTTAAAAAAAATTCATCCTCTAGAAATCTCAGGAAAAAAAAAACCTTATAAAAAAGTTTCTAAAAATTTAAAGTTGAGCATGATTTCAAAAATTGCTTAACATGTATTCTATTCCATTTACCTTGATTTACAGATTCAACTTTCTCCTTCTCTTCAGACCTTGCAGACCAATTTCTTACAACAGTAGCATATGAAACCTGCATACAAAACCAATCACAGTTTAACATTAAATAAGAACAGTTTACAATTACAATGGACAAAATTGAGAGAGGAGAATTAAGGAACCTTGAATGTAGAAGCAATCTATGTCTCCAAGCATGAACAATAACTCTGGAATTGGATGTTTGAAGCCACACCTCAGCAGCTCTGCTGCCTTTCTCAACACACCTCCACCTCAAGGTTAAGCCAATAACCCAGAAACCCCTGACATCACCAAAACCCCAAATCAAAATTCTTTCAAAAAGAACCACAAATTCTTTCATTCTCCGTGTTTCTTGATTATTACTCTTATCAGAGAACACAAAAACACACACACGAAGAACATGCAGAACATATTCTCTGGAATTCTCTCCCTCTCTTTCACTCTATCAACAACAGAAATACAAAGCTCAGCCAAGAACAAAGAGAGAAAAAGAAGAAGAAAACATCGTGTTTATCAGCTTCAGAAAACATATTACTTGAAACCCAAAATTTAACTCATCACCAAAACCCACTCTTTCAACACAAATCAAATTTGACGAACTGTAAATCCAAAAAACAGGCATCGTGTTTATCAGCTTCAGAAAACATATTACATGAAACCCAAAATTTAACTCATCACCAAAACCCACTCTTTCAACACAAATCAAATTTGACGAACTGTAAATCCAAAAAACAGCCAACAAAGAAAGCCTAAATCGAAGAAACACAGACGCAACCATGACATGCAACATCAGAAATGAAATTACCAGCAAATCGGTTGCAAGTAATCTTGCCAAAAATCCTCAAATGCAAATAAAAGACCGATTACACAATCCTCAACACTATTTACCTCTCGGTGGAGCGAGGTATCATAGACACGATAGCAATGAGAACACCCAGGTGTCGAAGCAAGAAATACACACACTGCTGAGCAACAACCTAACTGTCCAAGAAATTGAATTCCCTTCACTCTGTCTCTCTCTACCTCTCTGTGAAGCGAAGAAGAAAGACACGGGAGATCAAAGCAGGCAGACAGGTGTCGGGCGAGATAGAGCTGAAGCAGGGACAAAATAGTCTTTTCAGCGATGACCGGCTCGGCTCCAGCCGGCACTGTTCATAAGCCGATGAACAGTGCGTTGAGAATTAGTATATAGTAAATGTGTGTGTCATATTTATTGTTCAACTTTTAGCAATACTAAAAGCAAATAATCACACAGACATGCATAACATATAATTAATGATGCCAATCCGCCACTATGCACCTCGTTTTACGATCTTTGAAACCAAAACCATAAGTTTTCTTTCCGAGTGACCACAAACTCTGTAGAGCAATTTGTATAAATCAGTTCACTTGGTAAAGTGCAGCACTTGATAAGTTCAGTTCTCACTGAAACTCTCTTGATCTTACTCAGTAGCTAGCTAGCTAGCTAGCTGCAAGGCATCCTTGGTTTTCACGCCGCACTTTCTCCTTCATTTTCTACTTCTCGGCCACTCCCACTCCCTCCCTATCCTTTTTCTTCTCTGGTGCTCTCCAACATCCATACCATATCTAGCTTCGAGGATGTTACATCGTGCCTTGCTGCTGCAGTTGCTATCCACGGTTATGGCAGCCTCCAAGAGCCAGAGTTTGGAAGCACTAGCGAAGCCTACCTACCACTACCTGGTAGGCCGCCTGAGCCCTTTGATCCTGCCATCATCGCTCTCCATCATTTCGTGTCCCAGATTTGTTAGAATTGTCGATGCCAGAGCCGTACTTGGTGGCTTGTGAGTGGCCCAACGGTCGGTTTCTCTTCCCCTTCATTGATTCGGGCAACAAGCAACGGGTATTGCCAAAGAACTTGTGGTACTAGCGGATGGCTGCGATGGTTTTGGCCAATTATGACGAAATCGGCAGGGTGACGGCAGTGCTGCTTAACCACCTTACGGTTTGGGTGCAAGTTATTGGTTTGTCGTCTGCCTTTGCGGCTTGGCTCGGTAGGTTGGTTGTTTTTGGGCCTGTGTGGTACATGTGGTAAGCATTGTCTGTTGTGTGATGAAGTTGTTCGGGTTCTGGTGGCCGGTGATGGATCTAGACAAACTTTTCCCATTGTTTTACATGCATCAAAGAGAACGTCTTCCATGCTCCGAGCAAGTAATGCTCGGCCTTTTTGGGTCCACCCACATGACTTTCACGTGCCTCCTTATTAAGATGAAATTCTCATGGGAAAGGCCAAGCCTGTTCCCGGTCAAGTTTCTCAATTGAGTTTTACCTAGGGTGAAACGATTTGGGTGAATTGGGTTTTACCCAGAGCAGACCCGAGTGAAATGATAAGCCAATCTCTACACCTGTGATTACCTCTGATGATAAAAGGTAGATCTTGGATCAAGTTCTGTAGCCTGAAAGTGCTCATCACCGTGCTCGTCACCCATCACCACAACCCATTCTCTCTAGCTACTTTCTTGAAAACTTTTTCTCACCTTCAGCTCTTTAGTTTCTAGGACGCCATCTTCTCCGGGCAATCCGTGAGTGGGAGACTTGAACTGGCAGGTTGATGGGGTTGAGATCCGGTATGAGGGGATTAAGGGCCGATCGATAAGGGCGAGGTTAGGTGGCCTAAGAGATCGACGCAGTCGATGGAAGGTGGTGGTTGGGTTGAGGATGGTGGGACGACGGCGGGAGAATTCCGGGCAAGCTGCTGGTAGTGCGTTCCTTGCAGACCTCAATCCTTCTAATTGAAGAAGAAGAAGCAGAAGGGAAATAAATAAAAAAATACATGCAGGGGTGCGTTAGCTATTTGGTTTTTATTTTTTATTTTTTTTTACACCTTATTCTCTTTTCCTTTTTTTTTTTTCAACATATAATAAACTGAATTTGTTATGATTTATTAGTTATTGTTCTCGTTTCGACCACATTAGTGACATAGAAATAAAATAGAAAGAAAGATTAAAAAATTAAATTTTCTAATAGGACGTTGACTTGATTAAATTTTATTTATAAATTTAACATTTAAGTATTTATAAAAACTAACCGCAAAGATCAAGTCCCTCGAATTTTTGAATATTATGGTTGACAGAGTGGATAGCTATTGAATCGAAGTCGAAAGAGGATAATATTTTGAAAATGGGCATAAAATATCTCAATCAATGCATCCAATGGTCGGTTTTCCCAAAGTCTTATGTCTTGATGAGGTTGCCCTTAGAGGAACGTAATAAACAAATATAGTGTTACTAAGGTGTCATTGCTTGACCATATGGATTGATTTAGTAATTTTCAATTTCGATTTTTTAGATCGCACAAAATCCTTATATGTCTACTAATGTGATTCAACTTGTTTATTAGTTGTATAAGAAAATATACCGTCCATAAACAACAAGGTGGCGGAAATAGATTTTATCGAAATCGACTGTTGGATGTTAACACACTATAAATACATGGGTTGTCTCAATTTTTCAATTTCCATATTTCGAATATATTGATTGCACAAAATCATTATATCCCTACTAATGTGGTTTTAACTTGTTTGTTAGTGTATAAAAAAATATACCTTCTATGAGCAACAAGGTGGAGGAAATAGAATTTATCAAGATTGACCGTTGGATGTTATCATGATAAGAATAAATGGTTATGGTCAAAATTTTAGCTATTTTTGTCGTCGTTTGGGCCTCGATCTATTAGGTCAACCCTAAACCCTAAATACCCTATAAAATTAATATGTTCATAATCGCTCACTCGCAACTTCTTTTTTTGATCTGTCAGCTCTCGCACTCTCGTGGCTATGAGCGACATCAACTAATGTAAAAATTTCAGAAATTTTATCTACTCGTGGTTAAGCTCCCCTTAGGGAGCTATAAGTGCATAAATGGTTGACCGCTTTATTGGACATCTAAATAACAGTGGATCGAGTTAAATTTTTTATAAAATACCTATCAATACACTACAAGTAGATGGGTAATGTCAGATTTATCAAATTTAAGTTTTAATTTTTTGGATTGCACGAAATCCTTATATCCCCACTAATGTGGTTTTAACTTTACTAGTGCATGGAAAAATATACCTTCTATGAGCAACAAGGTGGATGAAATAGAATCTATGAAGATTGACCGTTGGATGTTATCATGATAAGAATAAATGGTTATGGTCAAAATTTCAGCTATTTTTGTCATTGTTTGGGTCTCGATCCATTAGGTCAACCCTAAACCCTGAATACCCTATAAAACTAATATACTCATAACTGCTCACTCGCAACTTCTTTTTTTGATCTGTCAGCTCTCATACTCTCATGGCTATGAGCGACATCAACTAATGTAAGAATTTCAGAAATTTTATCTACTCGTGGTTAAGCTCCCCTTAGGGAGCTATAAGTGCATAAATGGTTGACCGCATTATTGGACATCTAAATAACAGTGGATCGAGTTAAATTTTTTATACAATACCTATCAATACACTACAAGTAGATGGGTAATGTCAAATTTATCAATTTTAAGTTTCAATTTTTTGGATCGCACGAAATCCTTATATCCCTACTAATGTGGTTTTAACTTGTTTATTAAGTGTGTGGAAAAATATACATTCTATGAGCAACAATGTGGCGGAAATAGAATTTATCAAGATTGACCGTTGGATGTTATCATGATAAGAATAAATGGTTATGGTCAAAATTT
>BDJD01000627.1:144631-165725 GCA_002564525.1 Rosa multiflora
GCATCAACTAATATAAAAATTTCAGAAAGTTTATCTACTCGTGGTTAAGCTCCCCTTAGGGAACTATAAGTGCATAAATGGTTGACCGCTTTATTGGACATCTAAATAACAGTGGATCGGGTTAATTTTTTTTTATACAATACCTATCAATACACTCCAAGTAGATGGGTAATGTCAAATTTATAGATTTTAAGTTTCAATTTTTTGAATCGCACGAAATCCTTATATCCCTACTAATGTGGTTTTAACTAGTTTTAGTGCATGGAAAAATTACTTTCTATGAGTAACAATGTGGAGGAAATAGAATTTATCAAGATTGACCGTTGGATGTCATCATGATAAGAATATATAATTATGGTCAAAATTTCAGCTATTTTCGAAGTTGTTTAGGTCTCGATCTATTAGGTCAACCCTAAACCCTAAATACCACATAGAACTAATATGCTCATAACTGCTCACCCATAATTTTTTTTTTCGATCTGTCAACTCTCACACTCTCATGGCTATGACCTATATCAAGTAATGTAAAATTTTCAGATAGTTTATCTACTCGTGGTTAAGCTCCCCTTAGGTAGTTATTAGTGTATAAGTGGTTAACTGCTTTATTTCACTTATTATTATTTTTTGTTTGAAAGAGATTTATTTGACTTATAAATAATGGTGGATTGTGTTAATTTTTTTACACAATATCTAATAATACCCTTTAAATAGATAAATAATGTCAAATTTATCGATTTTCAATTTCGATTTTTTGTATTGCACAAAATTCTTATATGTATACTAATGTGGTATAACTTGTTTATTAGTTATAAGAAATATGTCTTCCATAACCAACAAGTTGGAGGAAATAAAATTTATCAAAATCAATCGATGTTTTTACATCCATAAGTATACCCACGAGAGGGTGGGAGCTGAAAGATAAAAAAAATTGAATTGCCAAGGACCAGTTACGAGCATATTTGTTTTATGTTCTATTTAGGGTATCGAGTTGACCGGGGAGATCGAGACCCAACTACATTACTATGTATATATGGAATATGTGCGATCCAAAAATTATGAAATAGAAATTGATCAATCCGAAAATTCCCACATGTTTATACAACAGTGGTAGGTATTGTTTCAAAAAATTAGGCCGGTCTGCCATGAATAAAACACTCAACAGAGCGGTCAACGCTTTGTACAAGCAAACTTCCCTAAGGGAAGCAGCACCATGCGAGGACAAACATCCCAGAATTTTTACATCCGTAAGTAGACCTCCTACCCACGAGAGGGTGGGAGCTGAAAGGTCGAAAAAATTGAATTGCTAAGGACCGGTTACGAGCATATTTGTGTTATGTTCTATTTAAGGTATCAAGTTGACTGGGTAGATAGAGACCCAACCGAAGGCGGAAATCGCTGAAATTTCTACCATTACCATACATTAGTATGCGGACAACATCCAATGGTGCATTTTTAAAAATTCCATTTCCATCCCCATTTTGTTCATGGAGGGTTTTAGTTTTGAATAACCCTAATAAACAAGTTATACTTAAATTGCTGAAAAGGATTTAGATGTACCATGTCTTTATTTTTAGTTTTGTTGGTTTATATTGTTAGTAATAAATTGGTATGACATGAATAAATAGTCTAATTTCTATTTGATTGTGGACGCAAACCGTGCATTATTTAACAATAATTAATTAATTAAAAAATGATATTAATTTCTCCAAAAAAATAAATAAAACGGCGGCGTTTTTCAATTTTCAATTTTCATTCTTTCCCTCCACCGGACGAATTTTACCTTTTATGTCCACTAATATTTATAGAACTAACCCTAGAAACTGTTAACACAATCTCTCTTTCGGCCGCGCACCTAATTCTCTCCTCTCCTTTCCACTTCTCTCTGCCATCATCGGAGACCACCATTTCCGCCACCGCCAATCAATTCTGGACCCAATTCCGATCAAAACCCAAGAAGATCACTGCCATCCACCGCCGGCAGCCTAATCACGCGACCATCAAATGTCCCGACGGCGCTGCTCTTCCATCGCCGGTATCCTAGACCCTGGGTTTCTCCAGTCTTCCTTCTCCAAAATCGAATCGAGCTCCATTACCTCCAAGAATGGAGTCAGTGCCTCTCCTTTTATCAAAACCAAGGGCCCGACTTCTGATTTCAACCAGAGCCGCCGCGGACGCCGCCGGATTATCCTCTTCGGTCTGGTAACCCATTCTCCCAAGCCTCTCATTCGTTAATAGGAGTTTCAATTTCACTCTAATGGAGTTATTAATGTTCAGTTCTTTTGATTGTTGTTCTTGAATTTCGTACTTGGAGGAAACAGGGAAATTGAAATGTAAAGGGGAGCTTCTGGTCTTGATTTCGATTGATTTTTAAAGGGATGATGAGGAACTATGGAGGATTGCATGAAGCAGCAGGACATTGAGACTATTGTCTCGGCAGAAATGGTACAAGGTAAGCATTCCAAGCCTTTGAGTTGTGAATGTGTTTCTGTTGGGATATTGAGATTAATTAAATCTGTAATTTTGGGGTGGAGATGAATATATGGAATTGATGTATGAAAGCATTAGATTGATTGAATTTGGGATGTCTATGAATTTTATTAATACGGAATTGAAATGCTTCCGCAATTTGTTTCGGGTTTACAATTTGCAGTCTTTCTTTATGTTTAAGTATCTGCAAAGGGAACTGACAGAAAAGAAGATGGGTATTCCTAATCCAGAAGCGATCAAGCAGTTTCAATTGACAATGGAGGAAGGTAGAGTTTGAACAACCCATTTCAAATATGTAAATGGATCATCCTTTTGTTTGATCTGAAATTTTATCTTTGTTTTTTGTTCGTCTTTTTTGGCTTTTTAACTTTACAGTTGATGAGCTGCTGAAGAACACATTTGAGGTTAGACCCCATTGCTCTTTCAAGTTTGGGTATATTTGTTTTTCACCATATGTAAAATAGTGTATGAAAAGCAAGTTGTGAATTTGCAGATGTTAAAAACATGCATCTTTTTGGTTGGAACTGGTTTTCTGAGCTTTTCTTTTTTCAGTTTGTTCTTGTTGGGATAGGGAAGAATCACTTTAATTGGCTTCCAATGAATTATTTCATGCTAATCTTGCTTATAGAAAGTACTGTGATTATTGTTAACAGGAGGAAATTAATGGTAGACTGAGATATGTTCATGCCTAATTGTTTGTGTTTGCTTTCAAGGTTTACAACCATAAACCTGAGTCTCTGAAAGCGGCCTTCCCTAGAGTTGACAAGTTGCAAACCCTAATATGAAAGATGGCGTATATGAGCATTTTTTCCTTCATTCATTTTAGTATGAAAGCTGAATTTCTTTGAACTATTCTTATATTTGGTTTAGAATTGGAATATTGTACGTATAAAATTGTTGTTAGTTAAAAGAGTTGAGTTCAAGAAACATTTGTTCTTTTGTATTCAATTTCAGTTGCTGCTACTACAGAAGGAAGGGAAGAGCAAGTATATGTGCCAGATGAAATGACCGCATTCTCAAGCAAGCTAGAGTACATTGCTGCAAGATGCCATCTTAGCGATCATGAGGTTTTCTGAGATTTCATTTTTTGAGGCTACCTCTGTCTAACTCTTGGTTTCTGTCATCAATTCCATGAAAATGATGTTACGGCACATGCTGAATTTCTCTTGTTTGATTGTCCTTTCATCCTTTGTATGTAGATGAATATACTTTTGTATAAAAGGAGAAAAAAAAAACTATGAATATCAGCTGGCCGTAGTGTATTAGTGTTTCTTACACTATACCCATGTTTATATGGGAAGTAAAACTATGACAATGTGTTGATGTATCTCAGTCTTTAGAGACCAAAAGTTTTACTGTTGTACATATTATGAAGTTATTGATGCACATCTTAAAAAAAAAGGAGCTAGTTTAAGCCATGTTTGGCGCAGCATGATTAGACAGGAGGAACACAAACAACCAAATTGCTCTATGACTTGAGGTATTTTCTTATGCTTCAATTGAGAGTAACCAGAAGAAATTAACAGAATCCCCGTATTACCCTCACTGAATACAAGAATTGAATCTTCTTCACAAGAAGAAATTTTCCCAGCAACTGCTCCAATATTCTTGAAACATGCAAACAAGATAGTCTCTCATAATTAACAGAAGCTCTAACACCAAATTGTAGATACCAATCCCAAATTGTAATGCATTCTCATAGTACATGACAAAGACCACAAGTATTTCATGGTACCTACTCCAAATATTGATTCATAATCTCCATCGAGTTTCTTCTTAATGGCCTGATCCAGAGTGAACCTACTCCTTCGGCTATGGAAGGCAAACTGATGGAAGGCAGAAATAATTCCTGTACATCAGAAAAGGAGCTTTAGAAACAACAGAGGGGACATGAAGGCATACCTAATATGAGTCAACCACTAAAAAAGGGATTGTTCCAGTAAAAATAGTGCTTTAAACTAGGATATTAATATGAAGTAGAACTGACACAATTAATTTTGAGTTCATAACAGGATTAAGGGAACAAGTATTTTCCCGTAATCTAATTCATAATCATTAGTGAAACTATTATTCATTGAATATCTAATACTGAGAGATTAATCAGATTATTAGTCAATAGACGACCTGAGCAAGACTTGGAGATATCCCCAAAGGGTCAAATGAGAGAAAAACAAAATGAATGATATAAATTTCATAGGGAGGAGGTTAAAGTAGTTAACATATTACTGTAATCACCACCCGGTGACCTCGAATCCGGCAACAACCACTCGAACCACCCTGCGAGCAGTCCGTGCACCACTCTGGGGTAAAACGACCCCCACCACTCCTGCCCGCCATTCACCATTCACTTTTTTACCCATATCTCTTCCTTAACTTTGAAAACTCTTGCAGGTAACCGGTTGACACAAATGGGCGGTCATGATTGCTGCAATTAATTGGACGGACAGAAATAGTGCTGATGTGGACGAGCACTCCATGCTCGGAGCATGGCAGAATTTCCGATCATTTGATGGAATTTTTTTTGAAAGAGCTGGACTCTGAATATGTTATTATTATACATGGGTTTGTTGTGTTTGTGGTTCGTTTGCGCATATGATTATGCAAGTTATCGGGGTCCTCATAGGGTGGCGGTTGCCACTGTTCGGATCCTCCCAAAGTCCAGCCTTTGTTGCAGGCTATGAAGGGACCTTGCTTATTGCCTCTCCAATGGGACCCACTCCCCCGACTGCTTTGCCCTTGATAAAAAATAAAAATAAAAAGTTAACAATGTTATTAATAGATAGTACTAAAAGTATGTCGATAATTAATTTTGAGGTACTAATGTGATAATTTTAAAACGTACAGAATCTAAGCGTCAAATGAACTAATAACTCAAACTTTAGGGACTGTTTATAATAAAAACTCTAATTCCCTTACGTATTTTTATTTTTTGGGTGAAACTGTCTTGTGTATTTAAATTGATATTTACACCACTTTTCAACAAACCACAAAAATCCCTTAATTCTTATACTTTATTAAGTTGATCTTCTTTTTGTTATTTCAAATTTCGAAAATACCCTGTTTTTGTTCTTGTTTCCATCTTCCTGTTCATGTCCCTCTTTCTAACCATTTTCAGTCTTTAAGTACAAGGGAAAATGGTTCGTACAGTACTTGAACTTTTCCTCCTTATAACTTTTGGTACCTAAACTTCAAAAAATATCACTTCGGTAATTGAGGTTCTTAGCCTGACTGAGGATTGGTACATATCACCGTTACCTCCGTTACGGAACTTGCCAGCTGGCACTTTTGAACTTAAAATGACCAATTTACCCTTTATTTTATTTTTTTTCTTAATCGTTCTTCTGCATATAATTAAAAAAAAATCAAAAGCAAGTTTTTTTTTTTTTTTAAACGGTGAATGCAAAATAAGAAATAGTGTCCGGAGCACCCATCTCTCTCTCTCTCTCTCTCTCTCTCTCCTCTGTACATCCTCTCCTTAAGCATAGCCTGATAAACCAAACCTCATGGATCTCATTTCCTCTGTATTACTCGAACCAGACAGATCTCATGCCCAAACCTGATAAACCCACCTCTACATCCTCACTAGTTTCCACATCCAATTCTTCAATACCATATAACACAAACCCAAATTCAAACACTTCCTTCACTCATAACAATGCTTCCAAAAAGAAAACAAACTTCAATTTTCACTAAATCTTCTTCTTTAACATTCACTTAATTCTTCTTCAAAAAAAAAATCATTCAGTTCTTCTTGTTCAAACTATATACAACTGATTCCTCGACTTCGAGCTTCTCCACACCGTCTCCGGTAAAGAGTACATCACTCCGGAGTCCGGATCAATTGAGGCATGAAAATACTGGTGGAGTTCAAGAGGTTGAATCGTATATCACTAGTGAAAAACTCAAGCTTCGAGCGAGGATCTATGGTTGAAAGCAAAAGTGAATTTGGGGGTTAGGGCTTTGAATTGGAAAAAAAAAAAGGAAATTGAATGAAACTGATAATGCGGAAGCAAAAGATAGAGGAAGCAAGAGCATCCAAGTCACCGATCAACCTGGCTCTGATACCATAAAGAGAAACTGAAGGCAATATTGTATTCTTCATCACAAGTTCCCATAATTTCTTTTGCCTTCAGTTTCTCTTTAAAGCAGGAGATCTGGGTCTAAAAAGAGGGACCAATTCCTTGACGAACAATTGAGATCAAAGAAATTACACAACTCCAACTCCAAAAACTTTACTGGTCAAATAATGTCAGGCTTCTTTGCTTACAAAGGAAAGTTCGATCCTACCACCAATAACAATGACACCATTTATACCATTCCAATTTTATCAGATGTCCCCGAAGCCATGTCTATTCCCAAGGAGCCGATCGAAGCAGGTAATTTTATTTCCAATTGAGTAATCAAGCACTTGGAAGGCACACCTCTGAATCCGATCCTTCTTCATGATTTCTCAACCCGACCGGTGAGGACGTGGTCGGAGACTCGACCGGAGATTCCACCGGCATCTGACGTGGCGGTGATAGATAGGCTAAGCATGAGTGGCTGCTTGAGGTTGAGCCGGTTCTTCTTCTTCTTCTTCTAGGCTCTAGGTCTCTCTCCACCGACTAAAGCTAGCTCTATGGGTGTAGATGAAAATGAAAATGGGTTTTGTTTAATTGTGATTGATTTAAGAGTTTCGTTTACTGGGAGAGGGAGAGAGAGACTGAGAGAGGAAGAAGCAGACGAACTGACGAAGGATAATGAGAGAGAGAGGGGGGGAGTGCTTAGAGAAAGAAAAAAAATTAATTGATATGTGAATGGACGAGACACTTGTAAATTTGCCAGCTGGCAAGTTCTGTAACGGAGGTAACGACAATATGTATCAATCTTCGGTTGGGTACTAAAAGTTATAAGGAGGAAAATTTCAGGTACTGTACGGACCATTTTCCCAAATTACAAACCAAATCTTGGATCATTCCGGGTATCCACATTCATTACGTTCTGTGCCTCTTCTAAAGTTCTCCGCATATATCTAGCCAATTTCCTCAACCTCCCAGGAATCTGAAGATCAATGGAACTTGGGCACACCTTGTCACTAGTACTGAAGATATTTGGGAAGCCTCTGCCTTCCAATTGGCTCGCAAATGGCTTCATGTCATCTTGTTTGGTTGCCAAACTAGTTCAAGAACAAATCTAAATCAACCTACCTTAACATTGTATTGGGCATTCGTGATTTGGATACGCATGTTCTAACTGAAACTCTAATTTTCCGCACAAATTGGAACTCCTATACAATATGTTACGAGGCCACGACGAACAACCGAAGATATGAGCCATAAGATGCTATGGCTTCATTGATCAACAGAGAAATCCAATCAATTAGTACCAAATATGCTATCATCATCTCATGAAAACACTTGACACACTGTTCAGAATCTCACACAGCAGATAACTAATCAATACAATACATTCACCCGTCTATCAGTTCTTGAATAACATTCCTGGCCTGACTCAGATGGTTAAGGTGTCGAACTTCTGTGGCCCATATATGTTGCATGGATTGCATAGACATCTCCATTTCCACAAGGTTCTCTGTCTTCAATAGCCTGACAGCATCCAAATCCATCCTACTACCACCAATGGTCTGCAACAAATGAAAAAATATCTTACCTCGCAGATAATTTGGACATGCATGGAAAGGTCTAGAGGAAAGCCAACTATATTTTATGAACCAATTCCAAATTGAAAACCAACTAACCCAAAATTTGCTGAGGCAAGCATTGAAGACTATAAACTTTAGAAGGTTTTCATCATAGCTGCTTAGGGCATTATCTGAACTCACAGACACAGCGAGATCTTGATAAGACGAATCAAACATTGATCCATAGTTCCTCACTACAATACGATGATGATTATTTAAAATTCTCTCGAGATGATAGATAGTGGAACTCCAGGAATTATTGTTCTTTCTGACCGACTTTAAGGTCCAGCCACTATTTTCAAAAGCTAACTGTGGGAATTCTTCATGCAGCCTCAGCAAGGTTGCTGCTCTTTCAGCATTAGCCCAACAACAGCATGGAGAAGAACCATCATCTGCACATTAAAGGTAGAGATTAAAACAATATCAACTGATGCCAAAAGGAGTACAATAGCAACATAATTTTTGTTCATCCATTCATCACCAAGCAAGCAGCCTGCTTCCTAGTGTTGAAGATAGTCCCCAATCTGGATACCATTTTGTTAATACTGACTAAAAAGTAGCACCAACTGCATTATGCATACATTGTCCGCATGTGTTGATATTTAAACATGGCCATCATCTAGAAACATATATTAACAAAGGGAGAGATGGTATTCAACAGTAGAATTCTACATTTGAAATGCTATTGGTAGAAAGGCCTTAAAAAGAAAAATAACAATAAATAAATTAATTAATTAATACAAAACTAGTTTACAAATTGACAAGGCCACTTCGGTAGCATGCCATGCGTTTCACGCTAAGTGCCATCAGTTCATTCCAATAATTTAAAACGGGCATTCCCGTATAAGCCACCACACCAGATTCTGTAACACTAGCATCGCTATTTGCATTTATGGGATATAGTGTTGGACTTCAGCCAAATCACATTCAGTTTTCTTAAAGAACCTGAAAACAATTCAAGGGATAAAGAAATTTAACGAATGAAGACACAGAGAGCAAACTTTGAATATTTTAACTTCTTTTTACACCCCCAAGCAAACCCCACAATAATCTTTCTGAAATAAATCAATAGATTACCTAGAAGTCTCTAACAAAGCCAGCAAGTGGGACATCAACAAGATGCTGCCTCAAGTGATTTTTTAGTTGATAATTGACATTTCTACTTTTCTTCTCTAGAACCAGGAAATGGATAGCAACAACCTACAGAATTGCAATGTTGATATGTGAAGAAGAAGCCTCATCCCTCTAGGAACAAGATTAAAGGTATAGAAAAGAATAATAATCAGCTTGGCTGCTAGTAAAAAAAAAAAAAAAAATCTACAGAACTCACCCTGCAATGCAACAGCACTGGCTTGAAGTCCAAACTTTGAACCAATTCAGATATCAACCCTGAACGAACAATCTCTTGAGGCGAAGCACTGGGCATGTATGAAGCAGGATTAGAGCACTTGACACCACATGATTCATTGTCTCCACTTATGGAATGGATGGTAATAAATGATACCGATGTCAAGATCCATCTATTCTGCTCCCTGAAAAACCAAAGGATAGACGTCAAGCAATCAACTTAATATATACCAACAGTTTCCCATTCAGCTGCTAGATTCCGTCTGGAAATTCTCTTCCCAACTGGAAAGTACTTTTGAAGTAAACAAAGACCATGGTATCATTAAACAGATGGAGTTCCAGCAACCAACATATGGAGGTCAAAAACTAACTTCATTTATTAATAAAAATGAAAAAAAAAATCCTGAATAAAAAAAAGTTGAAACTTTATAAATATCAGTTTCGGAATGAAAAAATATAAGCAAGAAAATATAAATAAAAAGTTACATATAATCTGTTAGAAGACTGGTACTGAAATTGTTCAAGACAATATCACACTGCCATTACACATGAGAGCAAGAATTCTGAAAAGAAGGAACAGAGTGACTGAAGGAGAAGACTGTGCGTACCACAGTGCAAGAATCCGATAAAACGTTGCATCCACACCAGGTCCAAATCCGACTGGAAAATCATGTTTGCGCAAAGAACCAGATAGCTTTACCTATTTGATTAAAATGATCCTATGAGATCAAAATATATTTATAGTTTCTTATCTATAAGACATGCAAAAAAAAAAAGAAACGAATAAAGAAAGAAAGAAAGAGCATATGGGAATTACAATTTGGTTATCCACCAACACGTGAATGCAACTGCTTGTTGTCCTCTGCAAGAATCTCAGCTCAAGAGGATCAAGAAGGTTTTGACAGTTCAAATATGGATCAACAGAGTTGTCCTCAATGCTATGAACCGCAACCACATGCCCACGCATAGATATTAGGTCTCCCTCAGGAAACATACGGTTAGATTCAGTTGATAGTGGAGGCGCAGTTGTTACAGGCCTAATGCATGAAGAGATTTTTGGAATGTCTTTAGGTGTCACAACTGGCTTGATCAGGCTTTCTTTCAGTTCCTTTAGGTGCAGCTCTCCAAGACCTAATATGCTTGCAGACAGACAAAGACACATGTCTGAAGAGGTTTCAGACAAATTTTCATTGGACGTCTGAAGAAGTACTTCGTTATGATATCCAGATAGAAGCTCATCACTTCTAAGAGAATCATCCAATGGAATACACTTTGATGAACTGTTATTTCGACAAACCTTATCAGAACCAAATGAAAGGCTCCACAGATGAGTTGTGGGAGGGATGAGAATTTTTTTACCAATGAAATAGTCAGAGCCCTTAAGTTTACAAAAAGAATTTTCTCTATCATGCTTTGTGATATAGTAACAGCCAATCTGCAACAGCTGCAATGTCAAATATGAATGAAAACAAGTTATTTACAGAAATAGTTATTCTCCCGGCAGCATGTACTAATTACAAAAAGGAGAAAGCTGACACACCTGATACTTATAAAAGCTGTCAGACTTAAACTCGAGCAATATCTTCTGTCCACTTGGACCGCAAAAGCCTCCACTGTTTAATTTGGCTTTTGTACGGTACACGATAACTGAACGAGTAACTCCACTAACTATAGCCAAACCAGATATTTCAGGACAACTCAAGTCGCTATATGTTTTATCCTCACTGGATTCAATGTAAGACTCAGAACAAGAATTCACTTTTCCGACGGCCTCACAGGAACAGTCCATTGAACCAGAACTTAGTTCCTTCCTTGATGAATCACAAACCTTCTGTCTCTTGAAAGAATCATTCTTCAAGTAACATCCAACAGCACATAATTCCATGGAATTTTTTGGATCATCCCCAACTACCCCAGTTTGAAACGCAATACCATTGTTTTCAGCAACTGATAAATTCCATGGCAAGATTATAGCCTCAACAAACATGCTTGATGAGCTTGTTAACACATCACCTTGAAGCTGATAAAATGCATTACAACTGGTCAAACACATGAAGTAAAAACAAAAGATAGCTATACATGTCTACCGTCAAGACTGCTACAACAAATGACTTCTCCCCTTTCTGCTTTGGGTTTCTAAAGACATATATGAAACTCCTGGAGCTGCTTTTAAAAAATTGCATGAATTACATAAGCGATAAAGCAGGAGTATACCTTGTGTAGCACAGGAAATTTGTGGGTAATCCATAGCAGGAGAAATGTTCCACTTTCGAATCTCTTCAAATCTTCTCCCAATCCAGTACAAGGATAAAAGCAAAGATTTCTGCACAACGGACTTCTCAAGCAAAAGTAAACACAAACTGTTGAGTTCACCTTTCTTGCCAATGGTACAAAATCAAAGATAGTTCGAGTTGAGAACAAGTCATATTCAAGCAATCCTCCAGAATCCACAGACCCAGGCATGCCTTCAATAATTACACGGTAGTCAACTACCTAGAAAGCCAAAATGACCCAAGTGAGTCCAGAGATACAAAGGACATATTTGAAATATAAATTAGACCCAAGTACTATTATTGTCAAACATGACCTTGATTATTCTAGTGGCATCCCAAGTTGATGGAAGGTCTGGTACAAGAACATCAATGCTACCAGTTGCATCAACCAACTGCAGTCTTCCGGAAGATGGAGAAGTCTGTATAACATCAACATACAGAGGTAGATAAATCAAGTAATAAACTGCACTACTTAAAAATCAAAGGAGATAGAAGAGCACAACTCAGATTGAGCTGTTGAATTACCACAAGCACTATATGGCGATGGCAATGACAATACACACCAAATAATACTGCTGTAAATATGCAAAATATTTCAACCAGAAAATAGATAACCATTAACAAGACCACTAACCTTCAAACTTCCAACCAAAGTTATGCCTATATCTTGACTTGAAAAGATCTTTCTAATAGACTGAACATAAGATCTCCCTTCACATAATTGACGGCTGTACCGTTTGTCATCATGCAATTGTCTACTGTTACCTTCCAGGTTCAGTGCCCTCATCCATGTGGACTCACAGTGACATATGAAAAAAGACAAGGGGATCACCTGAAATTTCAACAGAGTTACTTTTAGTACTTACCTGATCATGAACAGCCATAGAAATTAACAATAATATACCAAATCAAATGAGCCAGTAAAAAAGACAATTCATACGTAGATCACAAAAATTATCCTGGCCTGACGTACCAGAGTCAGATTATCTATGTATGGCTCACAACCACAGGCACAGGAATCATGCTTGCAAAATTCCATGAATACTCCCGGCTGCAAAACAAAACTATATAAAAATATGAAAGCAAAGTACAATAAGAAAAGGTCTTGCTAATCCAAAAGCAAAACCAAATTACCCGAGTTTGATGCTTTGACGAAGGCATCTGTGAACTAGCAAACATCTCAACTAATCCTCCCTTCTGGTAGCACCTTGCAACCGTCCAAATTAACTAAGCAGAAAACCAAATAAAAACTACATTGCAAGACAATATACGTTTCATAAAAATGTAATTTACATGTTTGGAGCCCAAAATTTCCTTCTCAGATAAGATACCAGCAAACTTTTTCCGGAAATACGAGGCAACCAGCAATACCCTGAAATCCAACAGTCCGGCTAAATAAACTAACCAGGAAATTTATCTTTTAATGATTATAGATAAACCAGATAAATCAAATCCAGAGCCCAATTAAGTAAACTAAGAAACCAATACCATAATCTGGAAGAAAATGCTAAGGACTCGATGAACTTCCCCAAGGAACTCTGTGATTGTGAGGCTATATGACACCTGCAGCATTCAAGTGGAATTACTTACTATACACATGAATGACTGGGTATCCCAAAGAAATTAAATAGCTACAATGCACATTAGAATACAATGAGAGGAATCCGGATTTTCTATCCATAAGTCAGTAGTAGGAATTTATTTCCTGAAGTCACCATAAAAAGGTCATGATTGATAATTTTCCCAATAGCAATTAAAAATACATGTTTTACCGAGTTTCTATTGGAGAGAAGGATTCCACAATTACATTGGTCCTAAAGCAAGCACCAAGTATAAGCATTCTTCTTGTCCAAGAAAATCTGGGATTTACAAAATGGGCATTTCTCACAGAAACCTAGCAACAACAAAAAAGCCAAATTGAAAGAAGACTTCAAAAGGTAGTAGAGGGAAAAACTTGAAGGCCAGATTAATAAAAGCCATAAAACTTACGAGAGCACCAGCCCTAAGACTATGTGGTGGAGTAAGCAGTTGATCAGTTAACAAAAGCCACACCTCATTGTCCAATTCCACAACCATTCCTTGCATATACACACCTTTAACTCTCCCTCTATATGAACCAACTTCCCCATTTCCCTTTCTACCTACTGTAACTTTCGGCGTCCATTTCTTGGACAATCTGCTCAAATGCAAGGCAGAACTTCCTGTAGTTACACACATTACTTTAGACTCTTCCTTCCCTATAAAAACCAACTTCTTTTTCAAGCCTGATATAGCAACAATATTTCCCACAAGTTTCGTAAATACAGGATGCCAGGATGAAGCAGAACCGCAACAATACACAAACATTGGTTTGGTAAAAGAATGAGTATCTCTTTCTTGAATTGAATCCTTCAAAACCATGATTGACTCCTTTGAACTGCATGATCTACACTCACAAACCATAAATTGGACTAAGAAGCCGCGGAGGCTTGTCGCAGGGCCTGAATCCAAAGCCTTGTTGCTTTTCGAATTGCTATCACCTGTTCTACATGAAACAATGGAGAAAGGGCTAACCGACTCCAGTGCGCCGAACACACCATGACGAGCCTTGGAACTGTCTTCATTAGCATTAGCAGTGGAAGAGCCTAACTCCATAGAAATGATATTCGAACAGGGCCAAATTCCAGCAACTGAATCCTGAAACCCCCATCTGATAATCTCCAAGAACCCACCGCCACGTTTGAATGGAATGAAATTCCAAGCGAGAACATTGATTCTCTTGTCGAGAATCCGAGCATCGAAATCAAGAACGTCGCAGCAGATCGAGGCGGCCGAGTTGTCTGAGAATTGGAAGCAAGTGTTGTAGGAGCATCGAGGAGCGGCGGCGATTGAAGCGGAGGCGGAGGTGGCGCTGGGGAGTGTTATAGTTCCGATGATGAGGGCAAAGCGGTCGAGAGAGGGGAGAACCTTAGTGGTGGCATTAGGGTTAGGATTTGAGGGGATGGGAGAAATGGAGGGGTTTGATTTTGGAGCAAATGAAGGGGTAACGAAAGAGGAGGTTCCGGTGAGGAAACGGCCGCGTTGGAGTAAGTCTGCGATTGTCAAGACTCTCACACTTTCCATTGATGAGGGGACTGTGGAAGCTCTCTCCCACAGAAGGAGGAGGCAGAGAGAGAGAGGGAGTGAGGCGCGGGATCGGGGGGCGGGAAACAGAAAGATTTATGACCCTACACGTCACGACTCGTCAATTTTTACACGCGTCAATTTCTTCTTCACTTTCCTACTTCTTTTACTACGACTTGTCTTTCTTTATGAATATGTAGCCTCTCAAGCACCAAATTATAACTATACTTTAATTCATGGCTCCACATATTTTTATACTTCTTTTTAACCATTACACATTAGATTTAAGTAATTTCAATGATCATAATTAATTTCAAGCATGATGTGGCAAATGGCATGCTAGCAGTACTTATTATTACAATAAGGTCAAGCCCGGCCCGAACTTTTAAGCCCGCCTAATTAAGCCCAAATAATTTTCTATTTTTTAAATAGGAAAATTCTCATACACCCCACCAACTTATTTTTCTTCCCACTCACACAAATTTTTTTCACTTTTTCCACTTCTGTCCAAAAAATCACTTCCTATTCATCTCACTTTTACCCCTTCCTTTTATTTTGTTTTAATTTTTGTTAAAGCGTGGTGGGCCCATCTTGAAATTATTTGTCTAGATATAATTGCAGCTAAAAGTGCATCCTCTATTCAACGGTAAACAGTAAAAACTTTACTATTCACAATTTCGATTGTCGACAGACTTGAGTTGATTGCTATCTGCAAAAACACTAGCAAAGAATTACAAAAAGATTGAGAAAAATTGAGAAAGCTGAAAGCCTATAGAGATAGTCTTAATAGAGAATCGCCCAATTATTGGGATATCATTTATAGACTTCAAACTAGAATCTATAAAGTAGAAGAAGATATTGACAATCTCTTGTATGTTCTAGAAGAGGAACAAAAACCTCTTGATTATTTGAGCATTGGTTAGATCCGCACATCGCTGGTATCAGAGCTTGTAAAATAACTCAAAGGAGAACCCCTCCTAAATGGGGACAATGTCAAAATTGCTATTAGAGAAAATAAATTCTCTATTAAATTCCTCTGATGAGAAATATCAGAGGCTGTTACTAGAAATATCCAGATGTCAAACTCATCTAGAAAAATTACTTGCTATAATCCACCAATTGGAAAGATTGGAAAACAAACTGGATTATATCAAGGAACTTCCAAAAACGGAAGAAGAAAAGCTGACAGTCGTCAGTAGAAAAATCAATGAACAGCAAAAAACGCTGGATTCTATGAAAAATAAACTGAAGGACAAGAAAGTGCCTATAGTAAGAACGAAGAAAGCTAATGGATTCAAACCATTAGAAAAACCAGATTCAAATCTTGTTCCAAACATGATTTTTCTGAAACCATCTACTAGTCAGACTAGTATCCGGTATGAAAACCCAGAAAAAAGAGATATCAAGATGTTAAGCATATTTGGAAAGAAGAAAGGAGTATAGCTCCTAAATGCTGAAGAGTTCGAATTCAACGAAATCGAACATGAGGTGAAAAATTCCTCAATCCCAAAATTAGAGTTTAAACAAATCTACAAGAGGGGAAAGTTTGATCGAATGGATAGCCATTATTTTAAACTACTGGAAATTACAACCCCCGCTACAGCAGGTGGAGAGACTGATCTTCTAATGATCACTCCTGCAGAAGTTGCCAGAGCTCAAGCAAAAAAATATCAATTTTATGCATATTGGAGCAGTCCAAGTAGGCATAAATATGCTTGCTCGAGAAGGCATAAACTGTTCAGTCCTATGTGTTCTACAGGACAACAGATTAACAGACTTCCAAGCTAGTCTGTTTGGAACACTTGAAGCATCCTTATGCGATCAAGTAGCATATTTCAACTGTTTCCCAAACTTCACCACCAGCTTGAAAGATGCAGCTCACTGTCTACGATTGAAAATTAAGACAGATGGCATATCTATGAAAGAAGATATGCAAGAACTCGCAATAGTATATAGAATATACTATAAATTGATGAGCACCACAGTAGCCCCCAACACCAGAATAACAAATATTCCGGGTATTACTACTGGTTTCCTCACCAATCAGAAGAACCATTCACAACAGATCCATAAAGTTACTTGGAATGAAGTGACTTTTCCTCTTGAATGGAAATTATCCGGTCCAAAAAAGTTACCGGAAAGAGCAAAAGCAAAAATCTATGAAAGTAGAAAGACTGGAGAAATCAGTCTCAATTTTGACAGTCACAGAAAAAGTGATGTCTGTCCTGAAAACCTCAGGATAAACAAGAATCTTCTCAGAAGAAGCTACAGCACTAGAGAAGCTAGTGTTAGTGGTACAAAACCCACTATAGAAGAGCCAATATCTGAAGAAGAATTAGAAGCTGATCTGAACAGATCTGTAAATATGCTTTGAGCACAAAAGCTCTATGATCTTTATGAAGAAGCTGAGAATTGCGAAAATTCTGAACGATTAGAAAAACTAATCAAAGAAATGAAAGAATTCAAAATCAGAAAGACGAGAAAAGTCTTTCCTTATCAAGATATTGAAATGGAAGAAGGAGAAAGCTCCAGAACTTTCATTAGCAGAAAAAAAGGGAAAACAAAACTCTCACTTCAGAAAGCCCCCACGGGTAAAAAAGGGGAAAGAAATTCCCAAAAATTTGTCTCAGAGGACAATATGCCCAGAGTTCCTATCACGAACTATGGCATCTGGCTAAATCTAGACAAGAGTCTAGACAAAAGAAAAACCATCGACCAATGGGTAGATAGCCTGATGATGGCTTCTGCACTTACCCTTGGAAAATTTGAAGCACCAGATTTGCAGGTGTACCATGAAACTACTCTTACTGGAGTAGCAAAAAAGTACTACCTATCTTTCAAAGAAACTGCCAGAGGAAGAGACTGGCTTGAAGAAATCAAAAATTCAAAGTCTCCGTATGATTTTGCAGTACTACAGTACGATCAGTTCTGTGGAGATCTCTCAAATCTGAGTGAGAAGGCTAAAGAAACGGCCAAATCGAATATCTATGCTCTCAAAATCTGTGACATGAGATATTTCGAAGAATACTTGAATGAATTTCAAGAATATTACTGTACAATTGGTCAACTAGAGAATACTGATCTAGTTAATCTATTGCACAGAAAATTTCCTGACCCATGGAGAATAGCTGTGAGAGAAAGCATAGCTGAAAAACCAATTGAAAAATTTTCGGTTGGAGGAATTGCCGATAGAATACGGCAATTATTGAAAGAACAATGCAAAGCCAATCTTAGAGCTAAGATGGCCAAAAAGCAACTCAAATGAGTTGAGAATTTCTGTTATGGAATACTGGATATGCCCACAAATTAGGGATGTCATGAATCCAAATTCTACATAAAAAAGAAAGAAAAATATTACTCTAAAAAATACAAAAAGAGTAATCAGAAAAAAGATTGGAAATTCAAGAAAAGTTCCAATTACAAGAAGCAACAGGATGAAGATCCTAAAAAGAAATTCTTCAAGAAAAAGAAGAATACTCATTAGCATAATCAACCAAGCAAGAAAGCTTGCAGGTGTTGGTTATGTAAAGCTGAAGGGCACTATGCCAATGAATGCCCGGAAAAGGGTAAAAGGTCTACTAAAGCTCTCTTTGAAGAATATGAGCAAATAGTAGAAACAACAAATATGAAGGGCTACAAAATAGCCTATTCTGATGAAGAAGACGACAGGTCAGTTTATTCTGCCTGGTCTGAAGAAAATTCATCTGAGTCTGAGACAGATTCTGAAGTAGAGTACTTTGAATCCAGACAAATGAATGTCTTGAGAATCAAAAACTGGGAAGAAAGCAAGACAGAAGCATTAATGTCTTCTTATCAGGTGAACCCTAGTACATTCGTTTGTGACTACTGTCTATGTCACGAAAAGAATGGTCTCCCTATGTTTTGTGAAGAGTCAAAAAACATTTATCACAAAGAATGCTTCATAGCTGAAGCAAGAAGAAAAACTAAGAATGGTCTTGTCAACCAATTAGTTGAACAAGAATATGAAGATTATTTCTCTGAGCAAAAAGAGAAAGAGGTAGAAACTCTGTTCCAAAGAATTGTGGAACCTTCTCCTCCATCTTCCTAAAAAATAAAGGAAGAAATTATCGATGAAGAAAAAATCGATGAAAAGGAAAAGGAAACTTTTGAACTGGTTGAACCACCAGAAATTGTTCCAGAAGAATGTAAACCATTCATTCCAAAGGAACAAGCTCAGGAAAATGAGCTTCATCAATCAAAAGTCGTCTCTACCAGTAGATACAGCAACTACATAGAGATTGGACTAAAACTCCCTGATCATAAAAAATATCATCTACATGCCTTTGTGGATAATGGATCAGGATTTACTGTTGCAAAAAGATTTGCAATTCCAGATGAACTCTGGAAAGAAGATAACAAAAAATCTGCTACTAGTGTTACATTTGATGGAAGTCATCTTACCATGAAAAAAGTAGCAAAAAATGTTCATATCACCATTGGTGGAGGAACATTTATCATCCAGAATGTTTGGCAATCTGAAGGCCAAGGTTCTGATTTCTTGTTGGGAAATGATTTCATTCTCCAACAGAGATTCATTCAGGATGAAGAAGCGATAGGCTTCAGAAAAGGTGAACGGGTATTCTGGGCAGACCGACTCACACAAGCAAAAAGTGTAGTAGGTCCTGGTTTTACTACTCAGTATCAGAGATCACAACAGAATAGTGGTGATCTTACCCCCTACAAACCCAAATTCGAGCCTATACTCCAAATCGAACAACAAGAAGAATTACTTGTTGAAGAATCTTCTGAAGATGAAGAAGCTAGTTTCATCCATGAGCATAACCTCAAGCACTTTAAGAACAAGCTTGAGTCTCAGAAAATTCCCACTCTTGGAAAAATCAAGAAACTACTCGAACAAAACATCGATGTAGATCCTCAGAAGTTTTGGGAAAAAGACCCAGTGGTCTATGAATTGAGATTGCATGACATGAATGCTATCTGTCATGTCAAAGCCATTCCTCAATACAAAGAGGAAGATCAAAAGGAATTCAGAAAAGATATTGAACATCTCCTGAACAAGAGATTAATTCAACCTTCCACTAGCCCTCATCATGCTCCAGCATTCTACGTGAGAAATCATGCAGAAAACCTCAGAGCAAAAGCTAGAATGGTGATTGACTACAGAGATGTCAACAAAAAGACTGTCAAAGACGGTTATCAAATTGCTCAAGTAAGGGTATTGATCAACCAGCTCAGAGGAGCTAAAGTCTTTTCGAAATTCGATGCAAAGTCGGGTTTCTGGCAGGTCAAGATGCATCCTGAGAGTGTGCCTCTCACTGCATTTGGAATACCACAAGGTCATTACGAATGGCTGGTAATACCTTTTGGTTTAAAGCAAGCTCCCTCAATCTTCCAAAGAAAGATGGACAACATCTTCAAACATGTTGCGGAGTTCTGCGTCGTCTATATAGATGACATTCTGGTCTTCTCCAAAAACAGAGAAGAACACATGAAACACCTCCACGAGGTTGTAAAGCTGATAGTTCAGCATGGAATCATCCTAGGTAAAAAGAAAATCTTCTTTATCCTCGATGAAGTTGATTTCCTAGGAATAAACATAAAAAATGGAGTGATAAAACTCCAGCCTCATATCCTTGAGAAAATCTAGAAGTTCCCAGATAGAATTCCTGATGCTAAGAGTCTAGAGAGAAAAAGAAAATCTTCTTTATCCTTGATGAAGTTGATTTCCTAGGAATAAACATAAAAAATGGAGTGATAAAACTCCAGCCTCATATCCTTGAGAAAATCTAGAAGTCACATGAAACACCTCCACGAGGTTGTAAAGCTGATAGTTCAGCATGGAATCATCCTAGGTAAAAAGAAAATCTTCTTTATCCTCGATGAAGTTGATTTCCTAGGAATAAACATAAAAAATGGAGTGATAAAACTCCAGCCTCATATCCTTGAGAAAATCTAGAAGTTCCCAGATAGAATTCCTGATGCTAAGAGTCTAGAGAGATTCCTTGGTGTCATAAATTATGGGAGAGATTTCATTCCCAAAATCTCAGGGTTAACAGCAATGTTATCTCCTAAAACAAGTTCCAAAAGAAAATGGAACTTCATAGAAGATGATGAAAAAATCGTGAAGCAGATAAAAAATCTTTGCAAAAACCTCCCTCCTCTTCAACAACCAGAAGAGAATGATGAAATTATCCTCCAGACAGATGCGAGTGATAATTATTGG
>BDJD01000627.1:165754-192438 GCA_002564525.1 Rosa multiflora
AAATTTTGTAGCGGCAAGTTCAGCCCTGCAGAACTGAATTATCCCACAGGGGAAAAGAAAATTTGGCTGTTAAGAAAACAATTTTAAATTCTCCATCTTTTCTTGGAAAACCATTTACTGTCCGCACCGATTGTGCTCGAGTAAAGAATTTTAAAAATTTTAAACTTGATAAAGCTGCTGATAGAGGAAGATTAGCCAACTGGCAATTGTTTCTTAATCAATATGATTATATTGTTGAATTAATTGCAGGAAACAAGAACTATCTTCCAGACGCATTAACCAGAGAAATGGCAATGTTCAGCCAACGAGAAGACGACGAAGGTCATAACTCCAGAAGTAGAAGAACTGGGAAAGAACTTGAACCTTAAGAGGATCCCACGGAAACCAGAGAAAAAATCCTTAAAAGGTTTCTGCTAAGTCCTAAAGGACTAGCCTCAACTGATCAATCCCAGGGTAAAGGATTGGCTAGCCCGTCTCAAACGGCAGACGGTAAAGGCTCATCAAGACCGTTGATGGCTGCTGCTTTGCCAAAAAGCAGACCAACTCCAACTGGAGTTATAAATGTTTTTAATTACGAATTAAGAACTTTTGATACTCCTGTGTTCAGAACTGGCAGGAGCCTAGCTTATCATCAGAAGGCAATCCTGGATAATCTTTTATTTGCCTTTCAAGAAAGAAGCAGTGGTCTGATGTTCCCAGTGCTCTTTGCATTAGCTGAAGAACTCTACGAAAATGGTAGACCACAGTTTGAAGAAGTTCATACACAGCAGAGTGCTGTCAGAAAAGAAAAAAATTCACTTCCTCGAAAGTCCAGAAAGTGCTAGGGTCCCGATCATGGCACTCAATGAATCAGACTGGTATGAATTCCATAGTCTGATAGGAAGACATAATTCAGAAGACCAAGTTCCTCCAACCCCTCTTTATCGTCTCAGGACCTTATGTTGGAAGATACTTAGTCAATGTTCAGAGTGAACATCCTCAACACAAGCTCTGGCTTGTTGAAAATGGTTTTGTCCATAACCTGTGGACTAAAACAAATGATGATTTGAAAGGTTTGCCGCCTATCATTGTCAATACGGTCAAAAATATTAGAAAAAATGACTGTATGCTTCGGCTGAAGTTCAAATCCACTCCTCCAGAATGGATCCAAAAGGCAAACGGCGAAGTTGAATATATCCCTCCATATCATTATGTGAGAATTATCCCAAGGAAATATCTTCAACCAGCCTGTGTAGGGTATAATGGCCAACCAAACTCGAGCATTCCATAGATGAAGGCCATGACTCTAGAATACATCAAGAAGATCATCTCTGAAAATATCCACAATACCTTCCTGGCAGCAGGAGAGAAAATTATCATCACTGCATACGATCATCCTGACGTAGTCAGCAGTGACCTATTCTCATCTCTTACCAGAAAGGAGATAGATTCGACACTGGCATGCTTACGATGGGTGGAAAAACTTGAAACTGACAACCACTACAAGATGTATGTTGATACAGATGTCGAAGACAACGCAACAACAGCTCGAATGGCCCAGGCAGACAACGACTCGTTTGTCCTTGGTCACAATTCAGAAACAGACGAGAACATGTGAAGCAACAGGTGTAGAGAAACACCGAAAGAGCTTTTGGACTTTTCCCAAAAGTAGCTTTTTGCTTTTCAAAAAGAAAGGTGAAAAAACATTTCACCTAAGGAATCTGCTTTTCCCCGTCCGACCTCCACCAGTAGGAGCACTCAGGAAAGTAGGAAATCACGGAGTCGTTCTGTACATTTTGTTGTTTTGAATTGTAATTTGAGTTCCGCTCCCTATATAAGGAGTCTTAGCTTCTCTTAGAAGGCATTCGAAAATTTTCATATCAGTTCTAGACATTAGAAAAACAGAAGAGTCTTCTCTTAAGTAGTAGTAGTAGTAGTAGTAGTAGTAGTAGTAGTAGTAGTAGCAGTGTGCTTCCCTTCCTGTCTAAAAGTGTGAAGTTGTGTGCTTCCATTACAAGTAAGTTCCTATTCTCGTCCTTATGGATAGCTAAACAGCCTTTTGCTGTTTACCTGAGAATGAGGCTCTGAACATCTCTTTAGTATGTAATTATGTTTAAATAAATAATTCCAGATTGCTCATCCACCTTGTCTTTATATTTTATTTTTGTTTGATGTTTAAAATGTGTATATCTGTTTCCGCCTTAATTCCTATACTATTTTTAAAGGTTTAAATCCTCTTTTTCCAAAAGAAAAATTGCCTCAGCTTAAGATAGAAACAAGCAGCAGTGATTCCGCCTGTTAAAATAACCGCTAGGCAAAGAGCCGTTAGGTGAAAAACTTGGGCATGTTGAAAGCTAGATTTGTTTTTATTAAAAGTGTGAACAAGATTTCCAAGGAAAAGGCAAGAGTTGAACCTAAAAGTCAGCATAGGACATATTAGGCACTAGTTTAGAAAAGACTACCCTTATAAGTCTTTTTCCCAAAAGAGTTGTGTAATTGGGCACAATACAAACTTGTTGGTGCAAGTGGGCAAAATACTTGTGATTTCTGGGTAAACAGGAATTAACCCTTTTTAAATATGTTTCTCTTTAGTCTATAACATACAACTTATCTCTTTTTTGTAATTGATTTCCTAAGCTTTATTTTCTTTAATTTTTGTTTTCTTTGTTAAACAACAATTAATTTTGGGAGATTTAGAGAGATAGTTAATTGAATATAACCATCTTAACTAATATTTATAAATTGTTATAATTTATAAGTTAATTCCATTATATATATATATATATATATATATATATTAAATATGAACAACAAAAAACGATGAGTCTTGTATTACCTATATAACCATTGAGCCAAATTTTGAGATAAAAAATAAAAATGATATATTTCTTTTTGTTAAACAAATTAAGGCCCATTTCAGCCCCATTCGGAAGGCCAGACTGACCCGGCCCTAGTGGATCGGGCCTTTTGGGCGGGTAAGGGTTAGCATATTTAAGCCCCGGCTCTAAATTTTGTTGACTTTGACTAAGCCCTGCCCGGCCCGACCCTGAACCCTAAAATTTAGGGTAGGGCCGGCCCTAACCCAACCCATGATGACCCCTAATTACAATTAATGCTCCCTTATTCAAAGTATGCCTATAAACTATGCAAAGAACATAGCAAATATACCAAGTCACACATAAACAAAAACTTAAATTTTCTCTTTACCTTTCTCACTTGAGCTAGGAGGTTTGGTAAGATAAGCAAGGCAAGTTTCTTGTGGTTCAGCAACCCTTTTCAATTTAGGAAGGTTCATGTTCTTGGATCCAAGTGACCTCCCTTTCTTCTTCTTTGGTTCAGCTTGCACTTCTGGCATCATGCCCTTGGGCACCAAAATGTTGCCATGTGCCTCAATCAATTCAAGAGACCTAGCAAAGAATTTTCTAGGGAATTCCAATACCTTTAGTTACTTGTTGGTGCATCCTGTAGTGCTACATTATTGAACAGCTCTGACAATAAGATTTTTAGTTTTTTTTTTTAGACAAACCAGATGATTGAGGCCTATTCCTTTTCTTAGGTTTCGGTTTCTCAGGTGGAGGCAAAGCAGCCATAGCTGCTATTTCAAGTTCAGACACAGTGGGTGCAACATGCAATTCCCTCAATGGCAGAGTCATTCGCACATTCACTTACCCCCTCAAATGCCAGTTCATAAGAAGGTATAGTTGTAGCACCTTGTGCAGAAGGGGAGTCGTTAATGGTCACTGGTTTTGTGACCATGATCAATGCCATTGACCTGCACTGGCCTTGGAAGACACTATCTTCTCACCCATTACAATAGGTCTGCGTCCAGTATGCTTAAGAGGTCCAAATAGTGATCTGCCAGTAGAAGGTAAAATAGGAGTTTGGATTCTCTGAAACCTAAATGCACCGTCCATGAACTTATTCGCAGTAAACCCTACAAAGAGCTTCCAATTTTAAATCTTTTCTCTAGAGGGCTATGCTCCAGTCTTAAAGATGAACTGCCTAGAGGGCAATGATCTCCTTCATGAACAATTGCACATGTTGCACTTGCCTACTAGCTTCTCAAAGAAGAAGGAGATGTCAGCTTCCACAGTTGAAGCAAGTCGTAGGGTTTTTTGGAGAAAGAAAGGTTTAGAGAGCTCGTGTGAAACCCTAACCCTAACCTTCTCCATGTTTTCAAAAAGCTTCTCATCAAGTTCAATAGACTTACTAGCCACAAAGGCAATATCCCTGATTGTATCAGGGTCTTCAAACAAGAGTAGGATGTTAGTGATTCGCACCCAAAAAGAAGAAAGAGTTCATTTCAACAGTCTGCAGAGGTGCAACGCCATCATATTCTTGCGAAACCACATGAGCGTGATTGAATCTCCATGGTCCACCCCGTAGGACCTTGTTCTGATCCCTAAGCATATCAAAAGCCAACATGAAGTGGTTTTGTTCCCATTCCTGGATCTTGAAACCCTTATCCAAAACCCAAACTCACTTGAAGAAGGTTGTTTCGCCAAAGGTTTGGTAAGCAAGTTGGACTGCTTAGGGCAACATTGAGCACCTCCATTTCTTCGTGAGAGATCAATGAACAAGGCAACAAAAGACGCAGTGACATCTTCAATGGATGTGGTTTTGGTGGGTGATGACAGACGGAGACCGTCTGGACTGGTGCTTAGGGTTTAGATGCGTGTAGTGACGCGCTTAGAATTTTTTCTAATTTAATTCATTAGTAAACACTTTAACCTAAATGGCTAAAAAGAAGTGTAAAAAATGTGTCCCATGATCCTAATGCTTAATTCATATATGTGTTTAATTTCTTGTTGATACTTTTAATTTCTTTGTTAAAATTAACCAAAACGAACCGGATTGAACCAATAAGCCAGTTAAGCGAATTTCTTCTGCTGTTTCACTTAGTACCAGAAAACTAAACCAATGAAACGAAGTCCACCCTTACACACACACACACACACACTCTTTGTTCAAGTAGATGTGAAAAAAGACAGAGGATAAGAGATTTTGTTGCAAATTAATCAAGGTCTGGGTAAAAGTAGATTAGATTCGGCAATCCTAAATCATGAATCTACATGGAAAACTATTGGAGGTATTTTCAGGTTGATGAGGATCCACATGTATTTGGAGGTATGCAAAAAGGGTCCCCTCATATATGAGTTTCTTTCCTCTTAGGGTTTTGGCTCCCATATATGATACTATATATGCATGTCAGTGGTGTAGAAAGTATCGATTGTTTATGAAAGTCAAGAATTTATTGTATAGGATTTGTGTCATGTTTTCTCATAGTATAACACTATTGTTGTTGGGGACTGGAGTTTAATGTGGTAAAGTCTTGAATATTTGTGGGTGATAAGAAAATTCGTTGGTGGAGTATTGAACACATTGAGACAATTGAAGATATTAAAATTGACAAAATATAAAAGCATCCTATATATTTTGACTGACAAACATAAAATGAAATATTGAACATGAGAATGATGAGATAAAAGATTCAGTATGTAGTTTGTCTTCATGTGTATTGGGTTGTAGGGGTGGGCAAATGAACCTGAACCTGTCCCGGGCGATATTGGATAGGATCATTATTATTTTTGAGTGAACATGATGGTCTTGTCTGTCCCATCACGTTGGTTGTTGAAATTAAAGAAAATTGATATGGAAGTTCTCTAATAAACATTTGCTTTGTTATATGTTTTCGTGGAAGTGAAGGATACAAAGATACTATATAGTGAATGTATTGTTAACTTAAGTGAAAGAAAGGAACGCTTGAAGTTGTTTATGAGTTATGAGTCTTATGACTAAAGTACCAATGCAGCTTTCTAGCTTTGTTGCTTTTCAATTGAATATTTTTATTTATATTTTCATTATTTGTGTGGAGTAGTTTTCTCTTAGGTTGTAATTAGAATATGTGTTCTGTGTAAATAAGAAGAATTGATAATTAAGGGATCATTATTTGAGTGGGTTGTTTTCCATTCTCACCAAAAACTAGCGAGATTTTCTCTCAAAACCTAGCGGCTCTCTCCCTAAACCCTAGTTATCTAGTCAGTGACTTTTGCCGCCTTCACTTCTTCGCTTCCTCAATGGCTTCAATTGATGCCATCACTGCCAGTTTTGCGGCCTCTCTGACTCTTGCTGAAGGGAGTAACGCCCCAAATCTGTGGAAGATTGGAGGAGGTCCTGTTCGTCGATCTTCTAAATCTTTTCTTATGAGGAAACCTCTCACCCATAAACTTATTGACTCGAGTGCTTTCAAATCGTATCTCTTCCAGATGTGGATGGTGGAGAAGGACTTTAGGATTAGGATTCAAGAGAAGACTGACAATAGGTTCTTGTTCTCCTTTGATTCGATCCGGGATCGGAATAAGGTGCTTAGGGGCAGTGTGTGGTGCTTTAACAGAGCCCCAATCTGTCTGGAGGAGTATGATGGTGTTCTTCCCGTCGCTGAAGTCCCTCTAAAGAATATTAGGATGTGGTTTAGGGTTTCTGATATCCCTCCTCTCTACGAGGAACCTGACAATTTCATCCTTATTGGAAAGTTGTTGGGTGGTTATCTGGACTACGATAAGAGAGAGTTTCGAAAAGGTATCGTTCAAATTTTCTTCTCTCATGACATCTCCAAACTGGTTATTCTTGAGTGAAGGGTTTTTCTGGCCCCATGCATAGAGCCTATTCTGCAGCTCCAGTTTGAACATTGCAAAGGGAGATGTCATCAGTGTGGATTGATTACACATTATGGGGCTAAATGTGAGGAGCCCAATGCAGCTGTTTCTGCTCCTAGGGTTTTGAAGTTTGGTTGTGGCCCCTCTACCTCTAGAGGCGCCTTCTCCTTCTCTGCTCAGACTACTTGAGACCTACCTATGCCTTCTTCTTCCTTGCTGAAAAAGAAGAAGCCATTCATTCATTGTCTAGAGCATTCAACTTTTGGAATTGTTGCTCCTTAGGATACCGTGCACACCACGTTAGAGATGGAAGGTATGAATCAAGAGGATGTGTTACAGGAAAAGACCACTGGGTTGTCCTCAGTAGAACCTTCTGAAACGGTTTCACAAGATCTTGCTACTACTCCTGCCATGCAAGCTGGGAAGAGCAAACCTTGACCTACAAGAAAAGAGGTCGACAAGAGGCAACTGTCCCTTCTCCTAAGAAATTCAAAACCATTGGGTGGTAAGCTTCTCACACTCTATGCGGAAGCTCTTGGTTTGGCTGAAGCTGAGGATGATGTCGCACTGGTGACACTGAAGAAGAGGTTAGGCAAACTGCTTGGAAGCAAGAACAAGGGTCATCGGTCTCAAAAGAAGGTGGGATTGACCCCTATGCGTCTCACCTATCATTCTGCTACTATTAGCTCAGGAGGTTGGCCCTAAAGCTAAGGGTAAGGGGAAACTCTAGGGTTCCTACTACTGTGCCTACCTTTTGATTTAGAGTCTGGTGCTATGTAAGTTAGCTCCTCTAGTCGTACACAAATTGAGGTCTCTAGGCGAGTAAAGTTGCTAAGGAAAGAACTTAGATAGTTTTGGTTTTACTCATTTGGTTAGGCACTTTAATAAGTGTGTGTATTTTAGAATAAGTGTCACATGTCATTTGTTTGGCGGTTTGTGCCATCTAGAACGGTTGGTATTAAACTACATGTGATGTACGTGCCTTTTGGCCATAGATAAGTTTAATGAAGTTATCTATTTCTCAAAAAAAAAAAAAGGATCGTTATTTGAGTGTATTGATAAGAAGAATTGACATTGTTCCTGTGTGTTCTTAATAGTTCATATCATTCTCTTAATTTCATGTTATCATTGTTATGCAGGTAAAAGTAACAAGAAGATCACCTTGCCTCCTATACAAAAGCAACCTCACATTTGTTTATTTAATGATCTATGTTCGTTAATTAACTTGCATCTTCTTGCTTTGTTATGTGTTTTGGTGAAAAGTTGTAGTATGCCATAAAACTTGGTTTCTATATGATAATGCTGTATTGTATTACTGTAGGTATTTGGTTATTTTAAACTTTGAATGATTATTGATACTAACTTAGATTATACAAACTATATTTAGATTATTCAAAAAGGGGCTCATAGACCCCGAATGAACTTGAAACCGAAAGGAATGGGATGAGACAAGATTAATTTTCAAAAAAACGTAATCTTGTCCTGCCCCATCCCGTCCTCTTGTTAGAATCGGGTTTGGGTTTGGGATGCATAGCCATCCCGGCCTGTGCCCACCCCTATTGGGTTGAGCAGATGAGGTTGAATATGTTAACTGTTGACTATTGTTGACTACTATTGATTATTATTGAGGACTACTGACTTATGTTAAATTACGTTGAGATTTACAGGCACTTATTTGTTTATAGTAAAAATACATTACTAACAAGACTCACAAAATAGATATATATCAACATACTTCATATAGAAATCTGCGTGAGTTAAATTTCTCATTCTAAAGTATTTGCAAGATCCGCTGAATCCCGTATCCTTTCAACCTTTTTTCACATGGGTTGGTTGTGGGAGTTCATATAAAATTTTCACAGCCTCACTTTTAGACTATATTTACACATAAAACTGTGTGTTTTGCACCATCTTCTGTGTATATTGAAGTATTTCTCATAGAGATACCTCTTAGTATGTGAATTTTTGTGTGATATATGTAAAATGTAAAATGTAAAATGACTACTTTCCTAGTAGTGATTGATGCCTTTGTAATTTCAAAACTTATATGACCGAGATAGAGGAGGCCGGATTGGGTGCTATAGAGAAAAAAGGGTTTTACTGCAAGCATTAGGCGCTTTATTTTTCCTCGATTAGCTCTTCCAAAAGGGTAGCCTTACTCTTATTTTGTTTTATGTTGAATCCTTCTCATTCAACTTAAAGAATTGTGTTTCTATAACGAATTGATGCTTTTACAGTCGATCAAGAGTAGATGGCATGGACAAAATAGTCCGACCATGCTGAAGCATCATACGTGCAAAACCTTATTGACAGAAAGCAGCTTCTAAATAGATCTTTCTCTAGTAACTAAAATTGTAGTACTAGATATATGCGATGGAAGCTCCACACTTATATATCCTTACAAGGGACAAATTTCACTTTACCACCCTGTGGTTTACACTTGACATCATGTCAGTCACTCCACTTTCAATTTCATCAGCAACACCCTTGAGGTCTCAATTTGGATCAATCGTGCCCAAAATTTCGCCAGCCTTCCAAATCCATGTTAAGTGATGAGCTGGCTCTGACAAACCCAACTAGTGGGCCCACATGAAGGGTTAAATTCCTAATGTGCCCTTAATGGATCCCTTCAGCTGTACTCATTCTTCACTCTTGTCCTCTTCTTCCTCTTCTCTTTCATCACATTCTCTTCAATCTTCATCCTTCTTCTCATCATCTACAACTCGGCAAAATTCGCGATTCCCTTGCCAGCTCCGAGAACAGCCTCGAAACTGAAACCCTCGCCGGCTTCGCCGTGGACGACATAACAAGAAAGAGGTCACGAATCAAATGATTTTGTGAATTTCAACCAAACCCCAAACCAAATTCTACTCAAGAGTCAAGACTGTTGCTTTCAATCCCAAATCAAAATTCTGCATTCTAAAGAAGATGAGAAAATCAAACAACAAAATTCCTGAAACAAAGGTGCTAAATTGGAGTCCAATCCAATCCCCAAAATTTCAAAACCCATAACCAGAAAGCTCAAAATTGAATTAAGAAAGAAGAAAGAGCAACATACCTATAGAGCCAAGTGAGAAAAGCCTCTCACAAACCCATTAACGAATCTGCAAAGCGATACAATCGTGTACGGAAAGAAATATCTCTTTCAACACTTATAGTCTCCAAATCGAGCTTGTGGAGAAGAATAGCACGTACTCTTCTTTCCCTCCTTACTCCTCCTACCAACAATGAATCAAATGAATCTACAATAAAATTGTAATCTTTACATAAATCAGGGAATTTGAGTAGTGGAAGACAATGAGGACCAATTTGTAGCTCCAGCTGCGGATGAGACACTTGAGATTGTAGATTTCGGAGCAGAGTTCGAGTCACTAGGCCGGGTCGCTGGAAATCCCATCCCGATTAGATGAGGATGGCTACAACAACGACTTTGATCCGGTACTTGAGAAGCCAATCGTGCTTCAATATTTCGGGGGGAGGAGCGGCGACGAAGGAGTTGCCTAGATTGGGCTTGAGGGGAGGTAAGAGGAGGAGTCGCTGAATCCTCGTCTTCTTCTCTACTCAAACTCTTTACAGATTCAAATCACTTCTTCTGCTTTTGGTATTGCATCAAATAAACAGAACTGTTTGGGCAACTAAAATCCCAAAAAAAAAAAAAATCACTTCTTCTGCTTTTGGTATTCCATCAAATAAACAGAACCGTTTGGGCTCCTAAAATCCCAAATTTTTTTTGGGAGAAAAATTGTGTGAAATGTCGAATTTAGCCATTTAAGTGGGCCTACGGCAGCAGATTGTCAGTGCCAGCTCAGCACTTAATGTCCAATTAATTTGGATGCCTGAGACAATTTTAGGCACGGTTGATGGAAATTGAGAGTACAGGAGTTGGAAATTGAAAAAAAAATAACTAACATGATATCGAAGTCAAACATTAGGATAGTAAATTGAAATTTGTCATATTACAAGAAATAGTACAAACTCGATAACCATACGCAATAAGAATGCAAGATAAACACTTTAAAAGCTAACTTTATTCGGATAAAGAATATATATGCGTGTGAGAAAAGAAGAAATCATAGACTTGGAATTGCTGTCAATTTTAAGATTGTGTCTGATATGTGTGAAAAAGGAATGAACTCTAATTAAAGTGGAACATTGAGTGACGTACCTAAGTAACCATCTAACTTGAAGCTATAGCTTCCATTCATTTATCAGCATAAAGTTTGCATTTTACTTGTGAAAGATAACGAGAACATGACAATATATATAGTGCCTAGTAGAATCTCTCTAAATGAAGCCTCTAAAAGCTCACACAAAACAATGATCAATTGTTATCAAAACCCACCAACTCTATTATGAGTACTATGGCACGCATTATGTAGCTCTTGCAGTAGGGTTTAAAATGCGTGTGTCTATATATGTGTGTGTGTGATCGGGACTGTTTGAAATTAATTAGATTTTTCAGTTTAAAATTTAACTCAAACGAAAATAAAGAGTCATGATCGAGTTCGTTGTTCTTTTGAACAAAAGAAGACATTTGAATTCTACGGAGCAGTAGGGTTTAAAATGCGTGTGTCTATATATGTGTGTGTGATCGGGACTGTTTGAAATTAATTAGATTTTTCAGTTCAAAATTTAACTCAAACGAAAATAAAGAGTCATGATCGAGTTCGTTGTTCTTTTGAACAAAAGAAGACATTTGAATTCTACGGCTGAAATTTTATCAAAGTAAATTTTTTCTACAAAAGAATATTTTTCATAATTAGAATATTAGAAATTACCATTCCCACCCATGACATTATGCAAGTGAGACTTACATGTGACATCCATGGTCTCGCTTATTTCAAACTAGTCTTTCTCCACACATGTTTGCATATGCAAGTTATTAAATTTTTTTTTCAGAAAAAAAAAAAAAAAAGTTGGTTATTGTAGAGAAAAGTGGGCTGTGGATACTTTTTTGTTTATTTTTTTAAATATAAATATATTTTATAAATGTCTTAACTATCTTTGTGATTTAATTAATACTCACAATTTATTAATTTTCTAGGGTCATTCCTGTCAAAATTCTATATTTTGACTAACAAATCATTTTTTCTTAATAATAGTATAGATGATCAACATACTTTAAAATAGTGACATAGTACTGTAGTTGAAACCACTAATTAATTAAGGCATTATTTAAAAAAGACTATTTTTATATGTAAAAATTTAATTAATTGTATATATTCCTTTTGTTCTCACTCTAATTAATATTTTCTGAGTGGAAATCAAAGAACACAATGTCCTATCTCTCTCTTATTCATGTGAAAATATACAACAACAAATATCCTCTTGGGATCTGATAGAATAGAAGCGTTTATCAAAGTAAACATATGAATATGAAAGGGATTGAACTACGTAGAAGCTTGATTAACTTGTCAATTTTTGAAACCCTATTAACCTCTCTGAAAGTGTGCAGAAAACAAATATCCTCAACACTGAGGATCAACCAAATGTCCAAATGGAAATTTCAGCAGATTTAAACAAAACGGGCACAATCGTAATTTAGCCCCAAAGAGCATCACTTACCTACGGGACAAACCGACAGACTCTGTATAACATGACAACTCACCACTCACAACTAAAGTCTAACTCTCTCTCTCTGCATTTTGAAGCCAAATGGGGAGGCAGAGTAGTGAGAGACTGAGAGTAGTGTAGTTGATGGCTTAATGAAGCCAGTGATAACGATGGTGATCGCTCAGATTGCATATGCAGCAGCGAGTATATTCTACAAGGTTGCAGCAGACTCTGGAATGAATCTCAGGATTCTCGTTGCCTACCGTCTTATGTTTTCATCTGCCATTATCGTTCCTCTTGCTCTTATACTCGAACGGTATCTATTAATAAATTTTCTAGCATAATTTAATTTTAGAAAATAAAACCCTCGTAAATTTTTTTGGTATACAAATTAATTTACAGGAACAGCAGGCCCAAACTCACTCTAGTCGTACTCTTTCAAGCTTTTCTCTGCGGATTATTTGGGTGCGTACTGACTTGTAATTTCATACCATAGTTAATTAGTACTCTAGAAGCGTATCGAAATAATTAAGATTTAATTGCAGGGGATCATTGTCAGAAAATTTATTCATAGAGGGATTAGTCTTGACATCACCAACCTTTGTTGCAGCCACTGCAAATCTGATTCCAGCCTTCACCTTCATCATGGCCATCTCTTTCAGGTTAGTAAATTGATTAAGTTTACATTTACTTTAATTTTAATTGAATTAATTTGGATGTATATGTAGGGTTAATTAATGAACTCATGCACAGGTTGGAGAAGTTGGCACTAGGAAGCCATGCAGGGAAGGCAAAGCTTGTGGGGACAGTGGTGGGTCTTGGTGGTGCTATGATCTTTACCTTCTTCAAAGGACCAGAGTTCTCCATCTGGTCAACTCACGTTGACCTTCTTCGAGGACATCAGGCGGCAACATCACCGTTATCGTCCTCCTCCCATAGAAGCACCGGGAGTCACCTGCTGGGCTCCTTCTTGGCACTCGGCTGCGTCGTTTCCTATGCAATGTGGCTCATAGTTCAGGTGAGCTTGTTTATGTAGTAATTTTGTGTGGTGTGTTTGCTTTTCGAAATAACGAATTAGGTTTTGAATAACTTGGATATGGAGTTTCAGGCAAAAATGAGCAAGAGATATCCATGCCATTACTCGAGCACGGCTCTATTGTCGGTCATGGGATCGATTCAGTCTGTAGCTTTTGCTCTTTGCATGGAGAGGGATTGGAGCCAGTGGAAATTGGGTTGGAACATCAAGCTTTTTACAGCTGCATATGGGGTAAAATCACTGCTCATTGATTAATTTGATCCCCTCCATTAACCCTTAAAAAGCATTAATTAATGAAAGATTAACAACGTATATATGTGAATCATAGTGTCTTGTGATCAATTGATCGATGCAGGGAATTGTGACTTCGGGGATGGTGGTGGTTTTGATCTCATGGTGTGTACGCAAGCGAGGTCCATTGTTTGTATCAGTTTTCACTCCGCTTTCCCTAGTGATTGTGGCCATTGCAAGTTCTTTATTGCTCAATGAAAAGTTAAGCCTAGGCAGGTAAGTAGCAGTTTTCCATAATTGCATATATGCATGCTTTAAATAGAAGTACGTAGCTAGTGTAGCCAATGTAAAACGATTTCAGTAATTACTATAACATGCATTAATTTGCGTACTTGTTTATTGGTGATGCTCCATGACAGCGTATTTGGAGGGAGTCTAATTGTATGCGGGTTGTACATGGTGCTCTGGGGGCAGAGCAAAGAGATGAAGACGATTAATAATGTGACTGATGATCGAGATCGACAACATCCAGCTGCAGCAAGGCTCCAAGATTCCCAAATCATCCAAGTCGTCGCAACGACTCGATCAGTTGACACTAATACCTCGTGTGAGAATAACAACACCACAAATGTTGGGTCTATTTGATAAAATTTCAATCTCTACAGTCTACACCACAAATGTTACTATGTTAGCTAGTTATTTATCTAAAGAAACATGCATGGGTGTTTTGGACATTTACTTTAATAAAGTAAGGAACACATTTCAAAGTTTCTGAGTTTTGATTGGGCAGCCCTACCACCATATAGTACAGTTGCTCTATGTAAGAATTTCTCAAAAGAATATTACATTTTTTTTAAGAAGAAAAAGAAGATTACAAAAAGAAGTCTAGGGCAACCAGAACCTAAAAGATTAAAATTAAAGGTAGCAACCGCTTCAAGCGGGACACAGTCAAACCAAACTGTAGGATGAGGCAGCTTGCACTCCAACAAAAGTCCTCATTTCCGACGAAAATTTCCGACGGCACAAAATTGCCCTCGCAAAAAGACTCCTTTTTCGACCGCAAAAAATGGTCGTCGTAAATGCTCTGTCAAAATATATTTTATTTCCGAGGGACAATATGCGGTAGGAAAAGAGTTCCAATTTCGTCAGAAAAACAAAAAAATTGGCGGGACCTTTTGGCGCTAGTATTATTTTCGACAACATTTTGTGTCGTCGGTAATGATAGACCTATTTCTGAGAGGCAGTTGACTTTGTCGAAAATGATTTCTTAATTGCGAGGGCAACAAAGTATCCTCGGTAATGAACAAAGTATTTCCGACGGCTAGTGACCCTTGAAAATATTTCTCTAAATTTTATTATTTTTATAAAAATATTATGTCAAAGAGGAGAATTGAACATAGGATCTCTAACTTTCAAAATTAATTTTACCGTTTTTCCACAGGTTAATTGATGAGTATATTATTAGTTTATTAGAATTGATGCATATAAACAAAATAATTTTATTATATATTGGTTATAAGGTAAGATATGATAAATCTCATAATATATATATATATATACATATACATATACATATACATATTATATATATATATATGCATATATATATATATATATTATAAGTCTCATAGTTATATATACATAATACGTATGTGTTTTGAATCTTGATCGATCGATCATGCTAATTGGGAGGTTCTGCCCTAACCCAATATATTATTAGTTACGAAAGTAGATAAGAGATCATCTATGGTAAATCACGATTATGCTAATTTGGAGATTCCGCGCTAACTGAGATCCTAACTAGGAGATTCCGCATCTTTAGATAAGAGATCATGCTAACTGGGAGATTTCGCCCTAAAACCCTAAACAGTAAATCATGATTATGACTACATTAACAATCATCGATTGTACTAGAAACTTGTATCAGTGATCTACTCATGAAGACCTAAAATTGAATAGTGGAGATGTCGATATATGAAATTGAAAAGTGGGTCTCACATGCAAGAGATCTCTTGAAATGGCCAAAGAAAATATCCCTTAGTGGAAGACTCCTACACACACATACAATTCAATTCATTGTTGATCGATCAGGTGTGCTTGTCCACACACACACTATATTATTACACAGTACTATTCATTATCAACACTACTAGAATTATGTCATCAGACATCACCACTATTAAATCGGTTAGAATTGCACGCGATGTAAAAAAACGTGCTAACATCGGTTTATGAAATTTCCGATTTCTATTGTGATTATTAACATCGGTCGTTAAATTAACCGATGTGTAAACTCTTGTTCAAAAATTTTGAAAAAACAGAGGGACTAACTTACAAAGTTTGAAAAACGCGGGGAGCAAAATATTCATTCCCCCCAACACTTCATATTTTTTTTCACTTTGTCTGAAACTATCGAACCCTAACCAATAACTCTCACTTTGGCTTCAGCGCCTCCTTCTCCTTCCTCTCCTGCTAACTTTCCACGGCCACCATTGTCTCTCCTTCATTAACGGCCTCCTCCCTCTTACCTCCGCCGGCAAGCTCTCTCCCTCCCTCTCTCAGAAGATCGAAAGAAGGGGAAGAATCCTTCTCTCAATTTCTCAGTCGAATATGGGAAATCGATGGCTAGCTACTGCGAGGGTTGAGCGCGGAGATCTCTGGAAGAGTGACGCCCTCTCCGGCTCAGGCACCACATATTTTCACCGACGGCTACTTTTCCTTGTACCATTGAAAGCTCGAAGAGGTTGACATCGTTCGTAGCTGTCGAATCGATTACTTAGAGAAAAGAGAGAGAGAGTGAACTACTGTTCAGTGTTGGAGGGAGGGAAGGAAGGGTTTCCGATCCGATCCCGATCCCGATCTCGATGTCGGCGATGGAGATCAATAGTTCAACTTCGTGCCCTTCAACTCCTTGTTGGATCTCCGAGAGGTCGTTCCTTACTGACCGCTTCCATCAGGTTCCTCCTCCTCATCTTCTCTTTACTCTTTACTCTTTACTTTAACCTCCTCCTCCTCCTTTACTGTCCATTTGAAATTTTCGTTCAGTTTGTGCAGAAAACCAAATGGACGTCGCGTTTCGCCACCGATACCAAGGATTCCCATACGTAAGTTTATTATCATTTCTCCTTATATCACTTTTGTCTCTTCTTCATATCTTCTTCTTCTTGTTTGTCACCTCTTCCTTTTGGAATTTGCAGTGTGGGATTCCAAGATTCCATTGGCTGTTACAATGCTGCTGTTCAGGTGAGATAGAAGATGAACCTAAATTTCAATTTCTGAATTTTCAAGTTTCAGTGCTTATGATGATGATGATGAACTAAGAACTGGTGGAGGTTTCAGAGGCTTTTGTTTAAGCACAAGTTGTACCAGCAAAGGGAAGAGAGGGATATGAAGCCTGAGACTTTTGCTAGCCTCGTCTCAGCTATTATCCATTATCTACGAGAATAGGTTCGTAATTTGGTTCAATTTGATGGTTGTTATATATATGCTTGAGCAATTTGATTAGTATTGTGTGTCTTAGCTTAGTGAGGAAAAACTAGGGTTTTTACAGTCATGAATGTTAATGGCATATGAATCCCAATTTTGGTTTTCGTTTTTGTGATTTGGGTCTGGTCCATACTTCATTCAGCCTGTGATTGCTGGATTGGGAGATGAAGACAAGCCATTCATCTGTACTATGGATTCAATGTACTTAAGCCATTCATATATGAAAAAATAAGCACTTAAGGATGTTGGTTTAACAAGTCATAATTTATATGTGCTTGAGTTTCTGATTCAAGTTCTGTTTCTTTCCCTCGTGCTACTTCTTAGGAGGTGGTTTTACCTGTAATTTTCCAAGTCTTGTTGTCCACCCTGATGTTTTGTAGGCCTAAAAATACAGTTAGGTTGCCAAATGTTACTTATATTTGTTATTGATGCTTCTGTATTTATTGAAGAAGCAAAATTGTGGTTGATATACTCAGTTGATATATCTTCTTTGGGAAGTAAAAAGCTCTCTCTCTCTCTCTCTCTCTCTCTCTCTATCTCTCTTCTTTTTTCAATTGCTACTTCATACTAATGTGGCTCTTTGAAATATCCAGGCTAAGGCCATGGCTGGTGATGCTGCTGTAAGGTCATTGCTAGAAAAGATGGCTGAATGTGCTAGCAATGCGTACCTGGGTATATTAGAGAGGTACTCTTCTAGACTGTATACTATTCTTTGTTTGTGGGAATTGCAACTTCCTCTGGCAGTGTCTTATACATGCCGTCCTATCTAACATCTCTAGTTAAATGTGATTGGCTAACTACATAAGCTTAAAATGCTCCCATATGTTAAGTTCTTTCTTTGTTGTTCTCGTACTATATTGGAACAAGCACTAGACAAACTGCAGTTCATTTTGCTCCATGAATTTTTTTCATTTCTCTTCTTTATTCATTTATTCATCTTTTTTTGTGTTTTTTGTTGTTGTTGGGTGTTTTGTTGTTTGGGGGGGGGGATGAGATTTTGCATAGAGGCTATGGGCAATTGTGCTAGAGGAAGACATGTTTCAGACCCAGATTAGATCTGTGCAGAGTATTGTGTTTGTGGGTGCATGCATCTTTTTTCTTGAGCATCATTTATATCTCTTCTTTCTATATATCTAATCCTATAAGCTCTTGTGACTTGGATTTATCATTTTACTGTATTTGAAGGATACTTTGTTTGATCTCAATGTTTGGAAATGAAACTTCTTATAGGTGGGTATTTGAAGGAGTCATTGAATATATATATATATATATATATATATATATATATATATATATTGCTGCCTAATACTTCAGACAATTCTAAAGCAAGAAACTCACATTCTGTGGTATTATTTCTATCTTTCAAATATTTGTATATGTTGCTATTGTTCATGCTATTTACTGCATGTTTTAGCTCTTACTTATTTTGCATTCTAACTTCTGTGTTTTTCTTTTACAATAGGACAATATTGCAACAGATTCAAGTGCACACCATGATGAAGATGGTACTGATGAAGATGGTGATGAAGATGTTGTTGATGAATATGATGCAAACTCTAATTAAGACTTTTATTAGATATATTGTTAGCTTCCTTGCTTAAGAATGATTATATTATAAAGACCAAATATTGAATATTTATCTTTATCTGAACATGTATGAATGATTAACTATGTTTCTTCTAATGCAATTTTTTTATGAAGATTTAGTTGTTTCCTTGTATGTTTAATAAAAAAATTATCTTGATTCATCTACCTCTTCCAATCAGGTTAATTGACAATTAAATTGAGTGGGAGGAAAAAAAAATTTGCTGACAAATTTCAACAAATAAATCTTGTGAAAAACATTTCCGACCACTTTTTCCGACTACAATATCATTCTCGGAAATATTAGACTATATTTTTCTGACAGAAAATATCAATTTCCGAGGAAAATATGACCCTCGAAACTTATTCATTTTCAATGCCAAATAGTCGTCGGAATTAAATATTCTTATCGAAAATAGTTTTTTTCCGACCACTACGATTCGTCGGAAATAAGTCCTTGGAAAAAAAATGGATTGGCTAGCAACCAAGTTTTTCCTACAAGCAACAAATTATTTCCAACAAACATCTTTTGTCGGAAATACTATTTGTCGTCGTTAAGGAGTAACAATTTCCGACCACCGAAAAATTATTTACGACCACATCTGGCTGTCGGAAATATATCTTTTTTCGAGGGTTGGTCGGAAAAAGACTATTTCCGATGATATTTTTTCCGAGGACCACCGAGGGCCCCTAGCTGTCGAAAATAGCTTTTTCCGACGGGGAAAATGCCTTTTCCGACCAAACGCCACCCTTGGAAATGACTATCATTGTTGTAGTGTTGTGACCCAACACCGCCAAAGCATCAGTAACGAAATTAGCTTCCTTGAGGATATGAGAACACGTACTAAGGCCAAGTTTAGCCATAAGCATCTTGACATCTCAAACAAGAGAGCGCAGACCAAGGGACTGGGCAGAAGAATATTACATTCTTTCATTGTTTAAATGAAAAGTTCTACACAATAATAAACTTATTTTTTGCTGTTAAAAGTATTGGACAGGCAATAAGAGGCCAAGAAGTAAATTGACAACGTTAGTCACCCCGTACAATAAACCAAATTACAAAAAAGAGTTTTGTCAATCATACATTTATAACCTTGCATGAGAGCTATCTAACAATTTTTAAGACACTTACAGATTTACAGTCAAAATTTCACCATTCACAGTACGCATCAATCTAATTAGTCACCGCAATAATAAACAATATCACATCCCTAATTTTATTTTTAGAATGTGAAAAATTTCTCTTCAGCAATTAAAATAGACTTTGCAGGGGTTCCAAGCAGCTTTTGTGTTGATACTTATCGACAAAGAATAGTGGGATAGGAGCCCAACGAAGAAGGGAGCGAGTATTTTCTTTTTTGTAATTGTGTCTTGAATCATCATTCATTAGTTGGGTTTGAGTATCATTAATTTGTTCCTGAAGGCTGTAGCTTTTTGAAAAGATACATCACAGATGCATATGCTTAATAATATACCATTGAAAAATCACCGCAATAATAAGAGTGTGAAACATTGGATACGGTATCTTATCTCTATTTCGGTTAAGATTTTATTCGTCACATGTTGGCTGATATAAGTTTCATTAAATTACAGATAAAATAAGATTTTCTAGCTCAACTTTATTAGCCTTTAAATTTAATCTATCGCATTTTTCTGAATGTTTGATGACTCTCAAAGATTAATTATGTAGAAGCTTATTATTGCGGTGACTTTTGAACGGAGTTTTCTTTAACTTCTTCAATGCCATAATGTTCATAAGGAGCATGTACGTGAAAAATCATACATAAACGCTATAAGCCAGAGAAAGTTAAAGAAAGAAATCTGATAATTTTTTTTTCCTTCTTTCTTTCTCTTTATCCTTCTCCATAGAAAGTTAAACAACCTTCCCATTCTGCTTCTATATATAAAACAAAAACTGCATTCTTCTTTAAGCTTATTCATTACCTGCAAGAATCAAACTATACCGACACCCAAAACTGACAATTCCAACTTTATTCAACCACCAGTTTCCACCAATGCAGTTCGGAAATTCCATTTCCAATACCAAGTGGTTTTATTGGAAAACCCTTGGGAACCTGAAGCTAGAACCTATTTTGTGCTGGTAGCTACCACAAGCTACCCAAATCCCCTGCCATCTATAATGCCTAAAGGACTTCTATGTCTACTAAACAAGACCTAAGCTTAAGAAATTTTGAGTAGCTCTCAACCCTAAACCATAAACCACTATTAGTCCATAGTGTTAAGAGGATGGGGTCAAAGTGAACAGAAATGGTCAATATAAATAGGGACTTGTGCTTTACTGTATGTGTGTGAGTCATCATTGTAAACCTACGTTGAAAAATATCAATATCAGTTTTTCCCCTCTCTCTCTCTCTCTCTCTCTCTCTCTCTCTCTCTCGTTCTTCTTCTTCATTCTCAATAGCCTCCAATCCTCCATAGCTTTTCTTCTAAATTTCTTCAGCTTTCATCAACCTTACCATGAATTTTAACATGGTATCAGAGCCATGGCGGCCTGTCCATCGCTCCACCATTGTTTCTCTGCTGCACATTGATTAGGTTACTACAATTGAGTTCTATTTCCATATTCATATTATTTAGTCTAAATCATTTATCAATTGTTGTTTACTCTAATAAACATGTGATAAGTCCATAAATTTTCTTACAAACTCCTGCGGGAATTGGAGGATTTCCCCTATCATTGGTGAAATTCTTAAAAAAAGTCGGGATTTTGATCACATTACCTGGGAATGCATTCCCCGTGAAGCGAATCGAGTAGCCCATGAGGTGGCCTCGCTTGCCATCCAGTCGGTGGGCCTTAACAGATGGGCCAACAAGGCACCACCTTCCCTCTCCATGGTAGTTCGGAATGACGGTCTCCCATGCGTCATTTCTCTTGAGCTGATTTTGTTTAGGATCTCCCTTTCTGGTTTTCTCCCCGGCCGTCTCTATATCCTTATGGGTATAGTGGGTGATTAAGCTATTTCTATTTCCTTTGTATGCTTAGTTGGGCTTCAGAGTTATCTGGGCTCCTTATGGGCTGTTTCCTTTTAATGAATTTCTCATTATATATATAAAAAAAAACCCTAGATTCTAAACCCCTTAAGAAATTTTTAGCTATCTCTAGATCCTTCTGTTACGGAATCTTCCGTGACAGTCACAATTCATTCCAACAAAATACGCGCTTCCTCTCTCGAAAAAAACAAAAAGCGCTTTCCTTCCTTTCACTAACTTGAAAGGGTATAAGCGCTTCCGAAGGTCAGTTCCGTCACTTCCGTGTTCACTCCGTGGCCTTAGTCATTATAAATAGAGTGACTACCTGTTGAACGCTCTCAAATCTCCAAATCTCTCTCTCTCTCTCTCAAACCCTGACCCCAGAAACTCAAAACGATGTCGTCCGAGAAGAAGATCATAACCCTGAAGAGCTCCGACAACGAGACCTTCGAGGTCGACGAGGCGGTGGCCGTGGAATCGCAGCTCATCAAGTACATGGTGGAGGACGGCTGCGCCGACGGTGTGATCCCCGTGCCCAACGTCACCGGCGCCATCCTAACCAAGGCGATCGAGTACTGCAGGAAGAAAGTTGAGTTGGGCGGCAAAGATGCCGAGGAGGACAAGTCCGGCGACTCGCCGTTGAAGGCTTTTGACTCCGAATTTGTCAAGTTCAACAAGAACGTCCTGCTCGAGCTCACCTTGGTTGGTTCCGAAAAACCCATTCTTTAATTTTGCTATTGTGTGAAAGATTGAATCTTTTTTCTGGGGAAATTTGTTGTAGGGGCAAAAAGGGTTTTTATCAATCCACTCTTGAATTTTAGTTTTTGATGAAATTTTAGGGTTTTTACTGGAGTAGTTATGATCAAAGGTTCACTCAATTGTGGATAGGGAAGCAGAGTAGAAGGAATTTTTTTAATTTGTTTCCATGACTTTGAATATCAGTGCACTGTGATCACGTGCCGGGTAATATCCACCCAATAGGCCAATAATAGTTTATGAGTAATACCCATCAAATAATACACGGGTATGTATCCAACCTACTTCTAAATGGGTAAACACATACCCACTCATTTACCCGTTTTGAATATGGGCAGGTTTTTTTTTTTTTCTTTTTTTTTTCTATTTTCAATCTTTTCAGTTTTTTTTCCTTTCCTTTTTTGACAAAAATAATTTTTTTTTTCTTTTTTTTTTCAAAGTCAATTGAGTATTTCAAATACTTGAGACATTGTTTAAGAAAGAAATTTTTGGTTTAGTCACGAGAAAGCAATAAGTTTAAAACAAATATTTATTTCCGTAAAACAATTTTCACAACTTGGCGATTAAATGTAAAATAATAAAATTCAGTTCGTAAATGAACCATGTGAGATTTACTCACCTCTAAATCCTGCTGCGTCTTCTCCAACAGCCAAAATCACAAATGATCGTTCAATGCAATTCCGTCAAGCACCAAATCACATACGGTCTCAACTTAGCATACAAATCACAATTATACGATGATCCAACGGTCGGATCCTCACGGATCGCTTTTTGAATCATCTTTTCACAATTATACGATGATCCAACGGTCAGATCCTCACGGATCGCCCTTCGAATCATCCACTCAAAATTATATGAAGATCCAACGGTCAAATCCTCACAGATAGCCTTTAGAATCATCCTCACAAACTTATACGACGATCCAACGGTCGGATCCTCACGGATCGCCCTTAGGATCATTCTCTCAAAATTATACGAAGATCCAACGGTCGAATCGTCCCATATCGCATGTAGAATCATCCTCTCAAAATTATATTAAGATCCAACGGTTGGATCGTCCCAGATCGCCTTTAGAATCATCCTCACAAAATTATACAACAATCCAACGGTCAGATCCTCGCGGATCTCCCTTAGGATCATCCTCTCAAAACTATACTAAGATCCAACGGTCGAATCCTCACGGATCATCCTCACAAAATTATACGATGATCCAACGGTCGAATCCTGACGGATCTCCCTTAGGATTATCTTCTCAAAATTATACTAAGATCGAACGGTTGGATCCTCACGAATCGCCCTTAGGATCATCCTTGCAAAATTATACGAAGATCCAACGGATGAATCGTCCTCGATCGCCAGTAAAATCATCCTCACAAAATTATACAACAATCCAACGGTCGGATCCTCACAGATCTCCTTTTGGATCGTCTTTTCACAATTATACGTTGATCCAACGGTCGGATCTTCACGAATCGCCCTTCAGATCATTCTCTCAGAATTATACAAAGATCCAACGGTTGGAGCATCCTAGATCGCCACCACGTTTGAAACTACATATCGAAATCCACCACGTTCTCAACCCTAGATGCCGGAGTAGCCGATCTCCGGCCAGATTGCTGGGTTGAAAGGAGAGAGAAGAATCAGAGAGAGAGCAGAGAAGAGAAGTGAATAGAGTTTGGGTATTGGGTAAATTTTATGTACCCGTGGGTAGTACCCATACCCACCCAAACTTCATAAATGGATACCCATACCCATAAAAAAAAATACCCATATGGAATAAATACCCATGGGTTAAAATGCCATCATCACGTCTGTCGTCTGTGTTGAGTATGTCCTAGATGATTTGAGGTCTGTATGAAGATGTATTGGTCAGGTTGATCAGTTTCTAGTCTTGCACAACGTCTTTGTGTGAAACTAAAAAAATGGTTCTTCTTTTTGTTTTGTTCAATTTACATAACATTTAGAACTTTGAGTAATGTAAGATTGATCATGTAATTACAGTATGTTGAATTTGTGTTGTTTACTGATTCGTTAAATGTGTGCTTAATGAGTCATGTATGAAGGCCTTTTCCTTTATGGTGAAAAATTGAATCTTGGGCAAAACTTATATATATCTCGATCCGTGTGGGGATAGCATACTTTTCCTCCTTATCTTTGGTGTCTGCTTGTTAGCATGAACTACTGTTTCTTAGCTCTTGGTTGTGTATTTGTATCATTATCTTTTTTGGCCCAAATTTAAAATTGACTTCTTGGTGCTTTGTATTGACTTGGTTGATTGCGTTTTTCAGGCTGCCGACTTTCTGAACATCAAGGGCCTTCTGGATCTGACTTGGCAGACTCTGGGTCTGGCAGGCATGATTAAGGGGAAGGTTCATGAAGACATCTGCGAGCTCTTCAGTCTGATAGAAGAGGAGGAGGTTCGGAGGCAGAGCCAGTGGGCAGATGCGTGATGCCAAGGGCTTTCATCTCACTGTTGATATTATGAAGGAGTTACTGGCCGTTAGTTGTTCCCCATTTCGTCTGAAGCTGCTTGTTCTTTTGTTCTTCTATCTGTCTTAACATGTTCAGTGTTGTAACATTTTAATATCTTATTTATTATTGAAATTAAATTTGGGTGAATTTATTTTGTGTTTAAATTCTGAATTTATTTTGAATTTTATTTTGTAACTCATGGTGTTTTATTTTGATTTATTTTGGGTTTTAATTTTTGTAACCTATGGCATTTGGTTACCACCCTATTAATTGTAAGGAGTGTCCTAAGAGCCTATAAATAGCACCATTTGTTGCATGCTAAAATATATCAAACTCTTATTCTGTTATTCACCCATCAACTTTCTCTCAAAAAAACTCCAAAGTGTTTTTTGTTCATTTGGCCAAAGAAAGGTGTTCTTTTGGTGGAGCTTTGGGTTCCTCCAATTTGTGCAGATTGGTATGAGACCGTACAATTATTGTTGGGTTGTTGTATCCTGGAGGGGACAAGTCAAGAGATTTCTGGTGCACCGGCATTGTTCCGCAGAGGGCTTGAATCTCCTTAAAGAGAGCGAGATACCCGCGCCTCAGCCTATTGTCAACTAGTTTCTCATATAGAAATCATAATTTTATTGTAATTTCACCAACATTCAGTCTTATCATTATATGTCAGCTCCAGACTTCACCCAAACCACACACTTCAATTGTACAACAGACAACTCCTTCAGAAAGCACATGTGATCCATTGTCCAATGGTAGTTAGGTCTTTATCAGTTGTTGACTTGCTGTATAAATAGCATCCCACTGTAAACCATCTTCAATCAAGCAATTCCATTTCTCTTCATGGTATCAGAGCATATGCTTAACCGCTCTTGATCATGTGAACTCTAAAACCCTCCCTGGGTGTATGGAGTAATTTTCTCCGTACACCCATGGGTCTAAAACCGATTGCAGCATTTCTGAATTCTTCTTCTTACTAGTTCGATTCTAATTAAGTATGCTTACTTTCTTCTTTACATTCTTGTTATGTCCTCAAGCTAAGAGCTTTCATTTTTCACTTCAACTTTCAGTCTCAATCCCTTTTCTCTTGATATATTTTCTAGCACCATCATGGCAGATGTATCATGTTTCACTTCCCACCATTTCCCCTTCTCCTCCATAACTTCCTTCCAAATTAGCTTAGATTGTTGTTTGGAAAAAAGCAACCCCATCCCTCTGTTCACTTGCTCTGTCACTCTTTCGACTCCTACAAGCTACCTATCTTTCATTTCTCTTCAAAAGAAAATCCTTTTCTTTTAGACTCCTGCTTAACAGCTCTTCAGTCCCTTTCATGGCACCCTCCTCCATGTGTGTGGTGGATTGGCATCATTAATTATATGTTATGCATGTCTGTGATTATTTGCTTTTAGTATTGCTAAAAGTTGAACAATAAATATGACACACACACATCTCCTTGACTAATGTGATAATTTTAAAACGTACGGAATCTAAGCGTCAAAATGAACTAATAACTCTAAATTGTAGGGACTGTTTTCTTCCGTATTTTTATTTTTTGGGTGAAACTGTCTTGTGCATTCAAATTGATATTCACACCACTTTCAACAAACCACAAAAATCCCTTAATTCTTTTACTTTATTAAGTTGATCTTCTTTTTGTTGTTTCAAATTTCGAAAATACCCTATTTTTGTTCTTGTTTTCATCTTCCTGTTCCTGTCCCTCCTGTCCCTCTTTCTAACCATTTTCAGTCTTTAATTACAAACCAAATCTTGGATCATTCCAGATCAGTGTTCTAAAACTCGGCCGCCTAGTCGGCACATAGGAGCTGGACGGTAGCAGACCGAGGTGAGTTATGGCAAATCGGAAGCCTTAGGCGGATAGGATTTGGGCGGCTGCCTAGGCAGTTTCCTCCTTCTTCTTCTTCTTCTTTTTTTTTTTTTTTTTT
>BDJD01000627.1:192841-204630 GCA_002564525.1 Rosa multiflora
TTTTTTTTTTTTTTTTTTTTTTTTTTTTTTTTTCGCCCTCCTGAAACCTAAACTCGACAGCAGCAAAACCCAAAACCCATTTGACCCCAAAACTGAAAAAATAGACCGCACCTTTCTTCGCTCTCCCCACCAAGCCACCGTGCCTCTGCTCCACACGTCACCGGAGCTCCCCACAACCCCTCCAGCCACCGTAGCTCCACGCCTCTATTCTTGCTTTCTTGGTAATGATTAATGCATTCTGTTAATTGGATGAAGTGAGAAGGTGGAGATGGTGGCTAACTGGCTACTAGTTTCGCAAAGGGGAGAGAGAGAGAGAAGGGAGTGAAGGTAGAGATGGTGGCTACTGGCTTCGCAAAGAAGAGAGAGAGAGAGAGAGAGAGAGAGAGAGAGAAGGGAGGGGGTAGTTAATTATGTCAGAGAGAGTATAATTGTGGCTGTTTTTAGTTGGCAAAGAGAAGGATAAGATGGGCATGTACAGGCCAACAAGAACATAATTGATTAATTGAATACTGTTTTTATTTTGTTGGATAATTTTTTTGATGACTTTTTTTGTTGGATAATTGAATAACTTCAGTTTGCTCTCTCCTCTAGTTGATTAAAGGGAAAATTCCACAAATGGTCACTGAAGTTTAACGCATTCGACACTTTAATTAGTCATTGAAGTTTCAAATATATCACTTTAGTCACTGAACTATTACCACGTCTTACACTTTTCTACTTCAGTCTATTTCTAGAATAAAAAAACTGACAGCACACCCAAAAACAGGGGTATTCTAGTCCATTCACTGTTGATCACCCGCCATTTTCTCATTCATTTGACAAAACCCAGAATTCCCTCCAAAACAATAAATTTTCCCTCCAAATTATTCTAGTTTTCTCACCATTTTTTTTTTTTTTTGCATTCGTCTTTCCACCATAATTATGCATCTCTCTTGGCAATCTGCACATTTGAAACCTAAGTTCAGCTTCTCTCCATTCTATTGAATACAAGATAACTAAAAGCTGATAATGATATTACACTTCAATTTCAATACATCAGCTAATTATGAAAACACAAACTGGAGCCTCACAATATATATATATATATATATATATATCAGTCATCATAATTTTGTTCAGAGTCTTGAGCAAACGTCAATGAAGTCAAGATACAAAATAAAGAAGTCAAGTTACAAAATAAACCCTTAATTAAGGGGGTGTTGCTACACGGCTAATTGACAAAACTGCCCAAATGCAGTCAATTAACAAAAGATGGGTAGCAAAGCTCCATGGTAGGTTGAAGGCCTCACTTAAATGCATAATAGGTAGATCACAATTCACTGTCCCATCATCAATGTTGCCCAAATTCATCCCATATGAGATCCCTGCCTTGTCAGCTTTACCATCTAAATCAACAAGAGACATCCATTAAATCTTCAACTACATTATTCAAGTACTTTTTATGGTCAACTAGTTTCGGACCCTCTCAGACTCTGCTTCCTTTTTTCTTCTAACACCTCCACCTACTATGTAGAAATTTTTCCATCCTACCGTCACACCAAATAGATTGTGTGACGGGCCAATCAAAATCTCCCATGTGGATATTGTCACCAACTTAGATCGACGTTGAAAACCAATTTCTCTAGAATACCCTTTCTCTTCTGTCTGCCCAGGGTTCTCTTTCCTTCACCAACCCCTCTACAATTTCTTAGGAAGAAACCAGAACCTTGAACATAATCACGGATCGAATTTGAATGTCTTATGGGATAAAAGGTCTCATAAAATTTGTTTTTGAAGAACTAATCTCCCTGATTTGGTCTATATCCTTGAGCTTATGTCAAAAACCTCATGAATCTGATTTATATAACTATTCTTTTGTTTCTAGAAAATCATTTCAATTAAAATGGGAAGCTCTGCTCTAGAAGATTAATTAGAAATAATTGAATTTTATATTTAGAAACACTCAATGTTTTGTTGGAATTATCGATCATCTGGGTTTGTAGACCTGGGTATTTTATCCAACTAAAGCTTAGAAGTTTGCAAAAACTGCGTTTCAATTGATCCACCCACCAAATTGATGTCATCTTCCATGCATAATCTTGACTTCCTTGAATATGTTTGGGTTGTTTTTTTTTCCTTGGTGAAGAATATGTTAATGGATATCAAAGTTTCTCAGTAGTTCATTTTTCTTACGATGGGTTGAGCAGATTCACTTCTAATTGATTTATGGGTTTACGATTGGGTTTCTTCTTGATTTTGTCTTTTTTAAATTTAATGCTTCATGAGGTTCAGTTTGGTGGTTTCGTAGAGCGGTACCAACGGGGATGGAAGAAAATTTTCTGGTGTTTGGAGAAAGATTGAAGGGAAGGGAGAAGGAGAAGAGGGAAGAGAGAGGGGTATTCAAAGAAATTGGTGTTCAACGTGGATTTGAGTTGGCAACAAATTCCAGATAGGAGTTTCATTGAAACGTCACATATCCATCTGGTGTGACTATAGGATGGAAGAATTATATATGTGACAACTTGTGGTCCTAAATGCAACCATGTTAGCAACATCTCTATCATTATGTAATTCCAACAATTCCTCCCCATCTCTACTTCCTGGCATCTTGAACCAATACTGAATTGGTGGCTCTCTACAGCCTAAGTCTTCCGAAATCTCATTTAAAAAGGGCCAAGAAGTATGGTCAGATCAACATTATCAAACCATGCTACTTCACCTCCTCTATGTTGTCTACTACCACTGCCCAATCTGTAGAACCTCCCACCATGGTGTATCTCCAATGAGAACAAATCATCTGAAAAATTAAATACAAACATCATAAATTGGCTTCTAATCAAATTAACTTATTTTCTGTTAAGGATATAGGACTGCAAAGCAATATTAATCCTATGTGGGATTGAAAGCTGACAACAATCCTAATTAAGTCTAGCCAACACTTTTTTTTTTCTTTTGTTGCTGCAAGTGCCCAAAGTGCTGGACATTCTTTATCATGCTATACCAATTCAGTAATTTGCACCAAATCCCAATTTTTCTTCTAACACTAACAAGACAAAACCCAAAAATTCAATAAACAAACCCTTAAACTAAACATCACTTATAAGCCCTAACCCATGATTTAATAAACAAACCCATTCTTTATCAGACCCGAAACCACTAGCCAACCCTAATCCCAATTTCATTAAACAAACTCTTAAACCCTAAATTTCTATATCACTTCAATGCATGGCAAACAGAACAAGACAAAATTCATACAAGGACCACAAATACTGTAATAGTAAGATTTAGTAACCTTTGTAGATGGGTGGCTCTCCACTAGTACAAAAATATCTCCATCTATCCAGCATCATCGAGTCATCCATGTTCAAGATTACAATCTCAAACTTTAACTTTCTCAGATTCGAACAGGAACTTTTGTCTCTGCTCTGAAAATATTTCCCCCTTTTTGCTTTCTATTCTCTCATAAAACAATTGTGTTTTTGAGTTTTTAGAAAGATTCAATATTATAGACTTGAATGGACTAGAATATCCCTGCTTTTGGGTGTGCTGTCAGTTCTTTATTCTAAAAATAGACTGAAGTAGAAAAGTGTACGTGGTAATAGTTCAGTGATTAATGTGATATATTTGAAACTTCAGTGACTAAAGTGTCGAATGCGTTAAAGTTCAACGACCATTTGTGAAATTTTCCCTTAATTAAATAAACATTTAGTTTATTTTTTTGTTGAGTAGGATAAATATTTAGTTTATTACTCTTTATAAATTTATAAATTTTAGTTTATTACTCTTTAAGTCTTTATATATTTATATATTTTTAATTACACATATAAAAGCTATAAAAATAAAATTAAAATTAAAAAAATACAAAACCGCCTGGGCGCTCCTCCCTATCCCACCGCCCGACTAGCGCCTAGCGATTTTTCAAACCTTGTCCAGATATAAACCCCAACTTCCCTCGATTTCTTGCGGTATCCACATTCATTACATTCTGCGCCTCTTCTCAAGTTATCCGCATAGATCTAGCCAATTTCCTCAACTTCCCAGGAATCTGAAGATCAATGGAACTTGGGCACACCTTGTCTCACTGGTACTGAAGATATTTGGGAAGCCTTTGCCTTCCAATTGGCTCGCAAATGACTTCATGTCATCTTGTTTGGTTGCCAAACTAGTTCAAGAACAAATCTAAATCAACCTACCTTAACATTGTATCGGGCATTCGTGATTTGGATATGCATGTTCTAACTGAAACTCTAATTTTCTGCACAAATTGGAACTCCCATACAATATTTTATGAGGCCATGACGAACAACCGAAGATATGAACCATAAGATGCTATGGCTTCATTGATCAACAGAGAAATCCAATCAATTAGTACCAAATATGCTATCATCATCTCATGAAAACACTTGACACACTTCAGAATCTCACACAGCAGATAACTAATCAATACAATACATTCACCCGTCTATCAGTTCTTGAATAACATTCCTGGCCTGACTCAGATGGTTAATGTGTCGAACTTCTGTGGCCCATGTATGTTGCATGGATTGCATAGACATCTCCATTTCCACAAGGTTCTCTGTCTTCAATAGCCTGACAGCATCCAAATCCATCCTACTAGCACCAATGGTCTGCAACAAATGAAAAAATATCGTACCTCGCAGATAATTTGGACATGCATGGAAAGGTCTAGAGGAAAGCCAACTATATTTTATGAACCAATTCCAAAGTGAAAACCAACTAACCCAAAATTTGCTGAGGCAAGCATTGAAGACTATAAACTTTAGAAGGTTTTCATCATAGCTGCTTAGGGCATTATCTGAACTCACAGACACAGCGAGATCTTGATAAGACGAATCAAACATTGATCCATAGTTCCTCACTACAATACGATGATGATTATTTAAAATTCTCTCGAGATGATAGATAGTGGAACTCCAGGAATTATTGTTCTTTCTGACCGACTTTAAGGTCCAGCCACTATTTTCAAAAGCTAACTGTGGGAATTCTTCATGCAGCCTCAGCAAGGTTGCTGCTCTTTCAGCATTAGCCCAACAACAGCATGGAGAAGAACCATCATCTGCACATTAAAGGTAGAGATTAAAACAATATCAACTGATGCCAAAAGGAGTACAATAGCAACATAATTTTTGTTCATCCATTCATCACCAAGCAAGCAGCCTGCTTCCTAGTGTTGAAGATAGTCCCCAATCTGGATACCATTTTGTTAATACTGACCAAAAAGTAGCACCAACTGCATTATGCATACATTGTCCGCATGTGTTGATATTTAAACATGGCCATCATCTAGAAACATATATTAACAAAGGGAGAGATGGTATTCAACAGTAGAATTCTACATTTAAAATGCTATTGGTAGAAAGGCCTTAAAAAGAAAAATAACAACAAATAAATTAATTAATAAATAAAAAACTAGTTTACAAATTGACAAGGCCACTTAGGTAGCATGCCATGCGTTTCACGCTAAGTGCCATCAGTTCATTCCAATAATTTAAAACGGGCATTCCCGTATAAGCCACCACATCAGATTCTGTAACACTAGCATCGCTATTTGCATTTATGGGATATAGTGTTGGACTTCAGCCAAATCACATTCAGTTTTCTTAAAGAACCTGAAAACAATTCAAGGGATAAAGAAACTTAACGAATGAAGACACAGAGAGCAAACTTTGAATATTTTAACATCTTTTTACACCCCCAAGAAAACCCCACAATAATCTTTCTGAACTAAATCAATAGATTACCTAGAACAAAGCCAGCAAGTGGGACATCAACAAGATGCTGCCTCAAGTGATTTTTTAGTTGATAATTGACATTTCTACTTTTCTTCTCTAGAACCAGGAAATGGATAGCAACAACCTACAGAATTGCAATGTTGATATGTGAAGAAGAAGCCTCATCCCTCTAGGAACAAGATTAAAGGTATAGAAAAGAATAATAATCAGCCTGGCTGCTAGTAAACAAAAAAAACAAATCTGCAGAACTCACCCTGCAATGCAACAGCACTGGCTTGAAGTCTAAACTTTGAACCAATTCAGATATCAACCCTGAACGGACAATCTCTTGAGGCGAAGCACCGGGCATGTATGAAGCAGGATTAGAGCACTTGACACCACATGATTCATTGTCTCCACTTATGGAATGGATGGTAATAAATGATACCGATGTCAAGATCCATCTATTCTGCTCCCTGAAAAACCAAAGGATAGACGTCAAGCAATCAACTTAATATATACCAACAGTTTCCCATTCAGCTGCAAGATTCCGCCTGGAAATTCTCTTCCCGACTGGAAAGTACTTTTGAAGTAAACAAAGACCATGGTATCATTAAACAGGATGGAGTTCCAGCCACCAACATATGGAGGTCAAAAACTAACTTCATTTATTAATAAAAATGAAAAAAAAAATCCTGAATAAAAAAAAGTTGAAACTTTATAACTATCAGTTTCGGAATGAAAAAATATAAGCAAGAAAATATACATAAAAAGTTACATAAAATCTGTTAAAAGACTGGTACTGAAATTGTTCAAGACAATATCACACTGCCATTACACATGAGAGCAAGAATTCTGAAAAGAAGGAACAGAGTGACAGAAGGAGAAGACTGTGCGTACCACAGTGCAAGAATCCGATAAAACGTTGCATTCACACCAGGTCCAAATCCGACTGGAAAATCATGTTTGCGCAAAGAACCAAATAGCTTTACCTATTTGATTAAAATGATCCTATGAGATCAAAATATATTTATAGTTTCTTATCTATAAGACATGCAAAAAAAAAAAAAAACGAATAAAGAAAGAAAGAAAGAGCATATGGGAATTACAATTTGATTATCCACCAACACGTGAATGCAACTACTGCTTGTTGTCCTCTGCAAGAATCTCAGCTCAAGAGGATCACGAAGGTTTTGACGGTTCAAATATGGATCAACAGAGTTGTCCTCAATGCTATGAACCGCAACCACATGCCCACGCATAGATATTAGGTCTCCCTCAGGAAACATACGGTTAGATTCAGTTGATAGTGGAGGCGCAGTTGTTACAGGCCTAATGCATGAAGAGATTTTTGGAATGTCTTTAGGTGTCACAACTGGCTTGATCAGGCTTTCTTTCAGTTCCTTTAGGTGCAGCTCTCCAAGACCTAATACGCTTGCAGACAGACAAAGACACATGTCTGAAGAGGTTTCGGACAAATTTTCATTGGACGTCTGAAGAAGTACTTCGTTATGATATCCAGATAGAAGCTCGTCACTTCTAAGAGAATCATCCAATGGAATACACTTTGATGAACTGTTATTTTGACAAACCTTATCAGAACCAAATGAAAGGCTCAACAGATGAGTTGTGGGAGGGATGAGAATTTTTTTACCAATGAAATAGTCAGAGCCCTTAAGTTTACAAAAAGAATTTTCTCTATCATGCTTTGTGATATAATAACAGCCAATCTGCAACAGCTGCAATGTAAAATATGAATGAAAACAAGTTATTTACAGAAATAGTTATTCCCCCTGCAGCATGTACTAATTACAAAAAGGAGAAAGCTGACACACCTGATACTTATAAAAGCTGTCAGACTTAAACTCGAGCAATATCTTCTGTCCACTTGGACCGCAAAAGCCACCACTGTTTAATTTGGCTTTTGTACGGTACAAGATAACTGAACGAGTAACTCCACTAATTATAGCCAAACCAGATATTTCAGGACAACTCAAGTCGCTATATGTTTTATCCTCACTGGATTCAATGTAAGACTCAGAACAAGAATTCACTTTTCCGACGGCCTCACAGGAACAGTCCATTGAACCAGAACTTAGTTCCTTCCTTGATGAATCACAAACCTTCTGTCTCTTGAAAGAATCATTCTTCAAGTAACATCCAACAGCACAAAATTCCATGGAATTTTTTGGATCATCCCCAACTACCCCAGTTTGACACGCAATACCATTGTTTTCAGCAACTGATAAATTCCATGGCAAGATTATAGCCTCAACAAACATGCTTGATGAGCTTGTTAACACATCACCTTGAAGCTGATAAAATGCATTACAACTGGTCAAACACATGAAGTAAAAACAAAAGATAGCTACACATGTCTACTGTCAAGACGGCTACAACAAATGACTTCTCCCCTTTCTGCTTTGGGTTTCTAAAGACATACAGGAAACTCCTGGAGCTGCTTTTAAAAAATTGCATCAATTACATAAGCGATAAAGCAGGAGTATACCTTGTGTAGCACAGGAAATTTGTGGGTAATCCATAGCAGGTGAAATGTTCCACTTTCGAATCTCTTCAAATCTTCTCCCAATCCAGTACAAGGATAAAAGCAAAGATTTCTGCACAACGGACTTCTCAAGCGAAAGTAAACACAAACTGTTGAGTTCACCTTTCTTGCCAATGGTACAAAATCGAAGATAGTTCGAGTTGAGAACAAATCATATTCAAGCAATCCTCCAGAATCCACAGACCCAGGCATGCCTTCAATAATTACACTGTAGTCAACTACCTAGAAAGCCAAAATGACCCAAGTGAGTCCAGAGATACAAAGGACATATTTGAAATATAAATTAATTGACTCAAGTACTATTATTGTCAAACATGACCTTGATTATTCTAGTGGCATCCCAAGTTGATGGAAGGTCTGGTACAAGAACATCCATGCTACCAGTTGCATCAACCAATTGCAGTCTTCCGGAAGATGGAGAAGTCTGTATATTATCAACATACAGAGGTAGATAAATCAAGTAATAAACTGCACTACTTAAAAATCAAAGGAGATAGAAGAGCACAACTCAGATTGAGCTGTTGAATTACCACAAGCACTATATGGCGATGGCAATGACAATACACACCAAATAATACTGCTGTAAATATGCAAAATATTTCAACCAGAAAATAGATAACCATTAACAAGACCACTAACCTTCAAACTTCCAACCAAAGTTATGCCTATATCTTGACTTGAAAAGATCTTTCTAATAGACTGAACATAAGATCTCCCTTCACATAATTGACGGCTGTACCGTTTGTCATCATGCAATTGTCTACTGTTACCTTCCAGGTTCAGTGCCCTCATCCATGTGGACTCACAGTGACATATGAAAAAAGACAAGGGGATCACCTGAAATTTCAACAGAGTTACTTTTAGTACTTACCTGATCATGAACAGCCATAGAAATTAACAATAATATACCAAATCAAATGAGCCAGTAAAAAAGACAATTCATATGTAGATCACAAAAATTATCCTGGCCTGACATACCAGAGTCAGATTATCTATGTATGGCTCACAACCACAGGCACAGGAATCATGCTTGCAAAATTCCATGAATACTCCCGGCTGCAAAACAAAACTATATAAAAATATGAAAGCAAAGTACAATAAGAAAAGGTCTTGCTAATCCAAAAGCAAAACCAAATTACCCGAGTTTGATGCTTTGACGAAGGCATCTGTGAACTAGCAAACATCTCAACTAATCCTCCCTTCTGGTAGCACCTTGCAACCGTCCAAATTAACTAATCAGAAAACCAAATAAAAACTACATTGCAAGAAAATATACGTTTCATAAAAATGTAATTTACATGTTTGGAGCCCAAAATTTCCTTCTCAGATAAGATACCAGCAAACTTTTTCCGGAAATACGAGGCAACCAGCAATACCCTGAAATCCAACAGTCCAGCTAAATAAACTAACCGGGAAATTTATCTTTTCATGATTATAGATAAACCAGATAAATCAAATCCAGAGCCCAATTAAGTAAACTAAGAAACCAATACCATAATCTGGAAGAAAATGCTAAGGACTCGATGAACTTCCCCAAGGAACTCTGTGATTGTGAGGCTATATGACACCTGCAGCATTCAAGTGGAATGACTTACTACACGCATGAATGTCTGGGTATCCCAAAGAAATTAAATAGCTACAATGCACATTAGAATAGCAATACAATGAGAGGAATCCAGATTTTCTATCCATAAGTCAGTAGTAGGAATTTATTTCCTGAAGCCACCATAAAAAGGCCATGATTGATAATTTTCCCAATAGCAATTGAAAATACATGTTATACCGAGTTTCTATTGGAGAGAAGGATTCCACAATTACATTGGTCCTAAAGCAAGCACCAAGTATAAGCATTCTTCTTGTCCAAGAAAATCTGGGATTTACAAAATGGGCATTTCTCACAGAAACCTAGCAACAACAAAAAAGCCAAATTGAAAGAAGACTTCAAAAGGTAGTAGAGGGAAAAACTTGAAGGCCAGATTAATAAAAGCCATAAAACTTACGAGAGCACCAGCCCTAAGACTATGTGGTGGAGTAAGCAGTTGATCAGTTAACAAAAGCCACACCTCATTGTCCAATTCCACAACCATTCCTTGCATATACACACCTTTAACTCTCCCTCTATATGAACCAACTTCCCCATTTCCCTTTCTACCTACTGTAACTTTCGGCGTCCATTTCTTGGACAATCTGCTCAAATGCAAGGCAGAACTTCCTGTAGTTACACACATTACTTTAGACTCTTCCTTCCCTATAAAAACCAACTTCTTTTTCAAGCCTGATATAGCAACAATATTTCCCACAAGTTTCGTAAATACAGGATGCCAGGATGAAGCAGAACCGCAACAATACACAAACATTGGTTTGGTAAAAGAATGAGTATCTCTTTCTTGAATTGAATCCTTCAAAACCATGATTGACTCCTTTGAACTGCATGATCTACACTCACAAACCATAAATTGGACTAAGAAGCCGCGGAGGCTTGTCGCGGGGCCTGAATCCAAAGCCTTGTTGCTTTTCGAATTGCTATCACCTGTTCTACATGAAACAATGGAGAAAGGGCTAACCGACTCCAGTGCGCCGAACACACCATGACGAGCCTTGGAACTGTCTTCATTAGCATTAGCAGTGGAAGAGCCTAACTCCATAGAAATGATATTCGAACAGGGCCAAATTCCAGCAACTGAATCCTGAAACCCCCATCTGATAATCTCCAAGAACCCACCGCCACGTTTGAATGGAATGAAATTCCAAGCGAGAACATTGATTCTCTTGTCGAGAATCCGAGCATCGAAATCAAGAACGTCGCAGCAGATCGAGGCGGCCGAGTTGTCTGAGAATTGGAAGCAAGTGTTGTAGGAGCATCGAGGAGCGGCGGCGATTGAAGCGGAGGCGGAGGTGGCGCTGGGGAGTGTTATAGTTCCGATGATGAGGGCAAAGCGGTCGAGAGAGGGGAGAACCTTAGTGGTGGCATTAGGGTTAGGATTTGAGGGGATGGGAGAAATGGAGGGGTTTGATTTTGGAGCAAATGAAGGGGTAACGAAAGAGGAGGTTCCGGTGAGGAAACGGCCGCGTTGGAGTAAGTCTGCGATTGTCAAGACTCTCACACTTTCCATTGATGAGGGGACTGTGGAAGCTCTCTCCCACAGAAGGAGGAGGCAGAGAGAGAGAGGGAGTGAGGCGCGGGATCGGGGGGCGGGAAACAGAAAGATTTATGACCCTACACGTCACGACTCGTCAATTTTTACTCGCGTGATTACACGCGTCAATTTCTTCTTCACTTTCTTACTTCTTGTAGTCTATAACATACCACTTATCTCTTTTTTGTAAGAGTTTTTCTATTGGAACTTCCAAATTTACTCACTTGACCTCTGTGTTTTTTACACCTCTTATTAAATTTTCAAATACTAAATTTACTCATTAAACCTAACTAAAGTTCCTCAAATAACCTCATTCATATAATTAATTTACAAACAAACTAAGATCTTTATAATAAAAAACTTAGTCATTTCAAT
>BDJD01000627.1:213627-223926 GCA_002564525.1 Rosa multiflora
TTGTTCTTTAGACTCTCTATACCTCTTGTAATTGGCTGCTACTCTGTTGTTTGCTTGGCAGTTCTTGTACCAATGCCCAATGAATCCACACCTATAGCATGGTTCATTGTCAACTCTTTCCTTTTGTATCTTGTTTCCACGATCCCCATGTCCTTTTCCACATTGTGCATGGTTGCCACGTAGGTAGGGATCAACACGTCTAACCCCCTTGCATTGGAGTTATTTCCACCTTTCATTTTTCCATAATTAGCCTCGGGAAATTTCTTTGTCCCAGTGGGCCTGGCATTGTTTTTCCACATTGTGCACGGTTGCCACGTAGGTAGGGATCAACACGTCTAACCCCCTTGCATTGGAGTTATTTCCACCTTTCATTTTTCCATAATTAGCCTCGGGAAATTTCTTTGTCCCAGTGGGCCTGGCATTGTTATTCAAGAGAATCTCATTTTGTCTCTCAGCCACTTGCAGTAGGCTTATCAACTTATTGAAGGTTGTGATTCTTTTGTTGTCATAATCCAACTGATACTGGTTCGCTAGTATAAAAGCTGAATTAGGAAAGGTGGTAAGAGTCTTGTAGACCATATCATCTTCTGTGATTTCCCTTCCACAAAAATTGAGACGTGCTTTTAAGCGCAACATGTCCTTGTTGAAGTTATTGACCTTTTTATAGTCAAGCAAGCGGATTTCATCCACTGAATAGCTAGTTTTGGGAGTACAGTGTCATGAATGTTCCCAAAACGTCCTTTAAGGGCATCCCACAATTCTTTGGGTGTCTTCAACTAAAGGTACTCCCAGCGTAGGCTAGGATCAATATGTCGCCTTAGAAACATTAAGGCATATGCTTTCACCTTATTAGATAGTTCATCATCTTTGGGGTTAGTAATGGTGGCAGTGTAGTCTTTTGCCACAAAGGCAGTTTCCATATCGGAAACCCAACGATGGTACTCAAGTCCTTCTGAGTCTAAAATGTCAAACTCAGGTCGAGTTGGATCAGCCATCTACATAAAATAAGAGGAAATATATAAATTACGCAGTCATAAAGACATCCGCGTGAATTATTTTCCAAAAATATGAATTAGATTTCAAGACCAAGATTCATAATGGCCACATTTGTTTTCGTTGCTATGTGACAATACTTTATCACAGTAAGTGTGTATTTATAATGCGCATGAACTTTCATTATCATGGCAAAACGCAATTCGAGGGAAGATATAAATTACGCAGTCATAAAGACATTCGCGTGAATTATTTTCCAAAAATATGAATTAGATTTCAAGACCAAGATTCATAATGGCCACATTTGTTTTCGATGCTATGTGACAATACTTTATCACAGTAAGTGTGTATTTATAATGCGCATGAACTTTCATTATCATGGCAAAACGCAATTCTTTTTGTATAGCATTCTAAACAAGTAATAATTATAGCACGTAATAAATAATAAAAACATAGCATATATTAAAATAAATTACACGGCATGCTCAAATTTCGTAAATGTATACCAAAATATATGTTACACATAATAATATCAATAATATATCATGCATAAAATAAAATGTAAACAATAGCATAATACGAAGCATGCGTAGGCATAATTTATATAAGCGTAAATAAAATAAAAACATGCTCAAAATTGCATAAATAATAAAGTATAAAGCATGCTTAAAAATAGTAGACATAAATGAAAATCACATGTAGTAGACATAAAAGAAAATCACATGCTTTAGATTCCACGAATATATATCACATATATATAAGAAGTAATAAAATAGCATGCTCAAAAATAAATAAAAAATTCTAATGATAAATAATTAAATATACCATAGTATGAAAATAAAAGAGAACATACTTGGTTTCGAGAAAAAACAATCCTAACACACGCGCGTGTTGATGCAGGCGTGCGTAGCGATGTTTTTTTTTTTTTTTTTTTTTTTTTCCTGGTTCTGCTGGGCTGCAGGGCCTGTTTTTGTTTTCGTTTCTGGGCCACACAATTTTTCTTTTCTGGGCCTGATGGTTTTTTTTTTTTTGGCCGGGTCCCTTTTCTTTGGGCCGAGTTTTTTTTTTTCTTTTTCCTTCCTCTTCTTCACGTCTTCTTCCTCCTTCTAATCTTCTTCACTTCTAGTTTGCAGAACTGCAAAAGAGTAGCTAACGCAGGTGCTGGGATGCGGCGGTGCTGGGATCTGGAGGTGCTGCGATCTGGATGTGCTACGATTCGGAGATGCTGCGATGGGCTAGGCTGTGCGTAGGAGCAGCGAGGTGGTCTGCCGGTGTTGAGCTGCTGTAAGGAGCTGGGATGCAGAGTACTTGATGTACTGTGCGGGCTCCGGCGGTGCAGGGCTGGAGGCGGGCCTCTGGGCGGCCGGAAGAATGATCTGGTTAGTAAGGTGGCAGCTTGGGTGCGGAGAGCAAATTGCTCTTGGGTGTGCAAGTGGTCTGCAGGCGGGATCGATGTTGGATCGAGGTGATGCAGCTGTGTCTGGGATCTGCTGCAGAAGGCAGGGCAGGGGTGCAGGGCCTGGGTTGGGCCGGAGGCCACGCGGTCAGATGGTCTGCCGGTGTTCCCTAGGGAGGGCAGAGGGCAGGGCTGCTGCAATGGGAGATGAGACTAGTCTGGTTGAGGCCGGTCTTGGTCGGGAAATTTTTTTTTTTTTTTTAGGGTGCGGCAGAGAAGAAGAAAAATGTTTTTTTCTTCTAGGGTTTTGATTTTTTTTTTCTTTCGGGAAGAAGAAAGAAACTAGAGAATTGAGGTTTTTTTTTCTTTGGCTATTGGCTCTGAGCGTGCTGATAACGTGTTAAAGTAAAATGACAATTGGAAATTGGTCTACTCATTTCATTCATAACCCCTTTATATAGGGATATGATTACAACGGAAATATCAATTACATTGATGATACTAAATGCTGATTGAGCTGTGATTTGTAATTGCTTGATTCCCTCTTCGTCTGTTTCTTTGACGAAGGCACATAATGTGCTTTTCCTTTAACAATATATATATATATATATATATTAAATATGATCAACAAAAAACGATGAGTCTTGTATTACCTATATAACCATTGAGCCACATTTTGAGATAAAAAATAAAAATAATATATTTCTTTTTGTTAAACAAATTAAGGCCCATTTCAGCCCTATTCGAAAGGCCGGACTGACCCGGCCCTAGTGGATCGAGCCTTTCGGCCGGGTAAGGGTTAGCATATTTAAGCCCCGCCTCTAAATTTTGTTGACTTTGACTAAGCCCGACCCGACCCGCCCCTGAGCCCTAAAATTTAGGGTAGGGCTAGCCCTAACCCGGCCCATGATGACCCTTAATTACAATTAATGCTCCCTTATTCAAAGTGTGCCTATAAACTATGCAAAGAACATAGAAAATATACCAAGTCACACATAAACAAAAACTTAAATTTTCTCTTTACCTTTCTCACTAGAGCTAGGAGGTTTGGTAAGATAAGCAAGGCAGGTTTCTTGTGCTTCAGCAACCCTTTTCAATTTAGGAGGGTTCTTGTTCTTGGATCCAAGCGGCCTCCCTTTCTTCTTCTTTGGTTCAGCTTGCACTTCCGGCATCATGCCCTTGGGCACCAAAATGCTGCCATGTGCCTCAATCAATTCAAGAGACCTAGCAAAGAATTTGCTAGGGAATTCCAATACCTTTAGTTACTTGTTGGTGCATCCTGTAGTGCTACATTGTTGAACAGCTCTGACAATAAGATTTTTAGTGTTTTTTTTTAGATGAACCAGATGATGGAGGCCTATTCCTTTTCTTAGGTTTCGGTTTCTCAAGTGGAGGCAAAGCAGCCACAACTGCTATTTCAAGTTCAGACACAGTGGGTGCAACATGCAATTCCCTCAATGACAGAGTCATTCGAACATTCACTTACCCCCTCAAATGCTCGTTCATAAGAAGGTATAGTTGCATCACCTTGTGCAGAAGGGGAGTCGTTAATGGTCACTGGTTTTGTGACCATGATCAATGCCATTGACCTGCACTGGCCTTGGAAGACACTATCTTCTCACCCATTACAATAGGTCTGCGTCCAGTATGCTTAAGAGGTCCAAATAGTGATCTGCCAGCATAAGGTAAAATAGGAGTTTGGATTCCCTTAAACCTAAATGCACTGTCCATGAACTTATTTGCAGTAAATCCTACAAAAGACCTTCCAATTTTAAATCTTTTCTCTAGAGGGCTATTCTCCAGTCTTAAACATGAATTGACTAGAGGGCAATGATCTCCTTTATGAACAATTGCACATGTTGCACTTGCCTACTAGCTTCTCAAAGAAGAAGGAGATGTTAGCTTCCATAGTTGAAGCAAGTCATAGGGTTTTTTGGAGAAAGAAAGGTTTAGAGAGCTCATGTGAAACCCTAACCCTAACCTTCTCCATGTTTTCAAAAAGCTTCTCATCAAGTTTAATAGACTTACCAGCCACAAAGGCAATATCCCTGATTGTATTAGGGTCTTCAAACAAGAGTGGGATGTTAGTAATTCGCACCCAAAAAGAAGAAAGAGTTCATTTCAACATTCTGCAGAGGTGCAACGCCATCATATTCTTGTGAAACCACATGAGCGTGATTGAATCTCCATGGTCCACCCCGTAGGACCTTGTTCTGATACCTAAGCATATCAAAAGCCAACATGAAGTGGTTCTGTTCCCATTCCTGGATCTTGAAACCCTTATCCAAAACCCAAACTCACTTGAAGAAGGTTGTTTCGCCAAAGGTTTGGTAAGCAAGTTGGACTACTTAGGGCAACATTGAGCACCTCCATTTCTTCGTGAGAGATCAATGAACAAGGCAACAAAAGACGCAATGACATCTTCAATGGATGCCATGGTGTGATGGTTTTGGTGGGTGATGACAGACGGAGACCGTCTGGACTAGTGCTTAGGGTTTAGGTGCGTGCAGCGGCTCTCTTAGGATTTTTTCTAATTTAATTCATTAGTAAACACTTTAACCTAAATGGCTAAAAAGAAGTGTAAAATAATGTGTCCCATGATCCTAACCCTTAATTCATATATGTGTTTAATTTCTTGTTGATACTTTAAATTTCTTTGTTAAAATTAACCGAAACCGAACCGGATTGAACCAATAAGCCGGTTAAGTGAATTTCTTCTGCTGTTTCACTTAGTACCAGAAAACTGAACCAATGAAACCAAGTCCACCCTTACACACACACACACACACACACACACACACACACACTCTTTGTTCAAGTAGATGTGAAAAAAGACAGAGGATAAGAGATTTTGTTGCAAATTAATCAAGGTCTGGGTAAAAGTAGATTAGATTCGGCAATCCTAAATCATGAATCAACATGGAAAACTATTGGAGGTATTTTCGGGTTGATGAATTTCTTCTGCTGTTTCACTTAGTACCAGAAAACTGAACCAATGAAACCAAGTCCACCCTTACACACACACACACACACACACACACACACACTCTTTGTTCAAGTAGATGTGAAAAAAAGACAGAGGATAAGAGATTTTGTTGCAAATTAATCAAGGTCTGGGTAAAAGTAGATTAGATTCGGCAATCCTAAATCATGAATCAACATGGAAAACTATTGGAGGTATTTTCGGGTTGATGAGGATCCACATGTATTTGGAGGTATGCAAAAAGGGTCCCCTCATATATGAGTTTCTTTCCTCTAAGGGTTTTGGTTCCCATATATGATACTATGCATGTCAGTGGTGTAGAAAGTATCGATTGTTTATGAAAGTCAAGAATTTATTGTATAGAATTTGTGTCATGTTTTCTCATACTATAACGCTATTGTTGTTGGGGACTGGAGTTTACTGTGGTAAAGTCTTGAATATTTGTGGGTGATAAGGAAATTTGTTGGTGAAGTATTGAACACATTGAGACAATTGAAGATATTAAAATTGACAAAATATAAAAACATCCTATATGTTTTGACTGACAAACATAAAATGAAATATTGAACATGAGAATGATGAGATAAAAGATTCAGTATGTAGTTTGTCTTCATGCGTATTGGGTTGTAGGGGTGGGCAAATGAACCTGAACCTGTCCCGGGCGATATTGGATAGGATCATTATTATTTTTATGTGAACACGATGGTCCTACCGGCCTGTCAGTCCGTCACGTTGGTTGTTGAAATTAAAGAAAATTGATATGGAAGTTCTCTAATAAACATTTGCTTTGTTATATGTTTTCGTGAAGGATACAAAGATACTATATAGTGAATGTATTGTTAACTTAAGTGAGAGAAAGGAACGCTTGAAGTTGTTTATGAGTTATGAGTCTTATGACTAAAGTACCAATGCAGCTTTCTAGCTTTGTGCTTTTCAATTGAATATTTTTATTTATATTTTCATTATTTGTGTGGAGTAGTTTTCTCTTAGGTTGTAATTAGAATATTTGTTCTGTATAAATAAGAAGAATTGATAATTAAGGGATCATTATTTGAGTGGGTTGTTTTCCATTCTCACAAAAAACTAGCGAGATTTTCTCTCAAAACCTAGGGGCTCTCTCCCTAAACCCTAGCTATCTAGTCAGTGACTTTTGCCGCCTTCACTTCTTCGCTTCCTCAATGGCTTCAATTGATGTCGTCACTTCAAGTTTTGCAGCCTCTCTGACTCTTGCTGAAGGAAGTAACGCCCCAGATCTGTGGAAGATTGGAGGAGGTCCTGTTCGTCGATCTTCTAAATCTTTTCTTATGAGGAAACCTCTCACCCATAAACTTATTGACTCGAATGCTTTCAAATCACATCTCTTCCAGATGTGGATGGTGGAGAAGAACTTTAGGATTAGGATTCAAGATAAGACTGACAATAGGTTCTTGTTCTCCTTTGATTCGGTGCGGGATCAGAATAAGGTGCTTAGGGGCAGTGTGTGGTGCTTTGACAGAGCCCCAATCTGTCTGGAGGAGTATGATGGTGTTCTTCCCGTCGCTGAAGTCCCTCTAAAGAATATTAGGATGTGGTTTAGGGTTTCTGACATCCCTCCTCTCTACGAGGAACCTGACAATTTCATCCTTATTAGAAACTTGTTGGGTGGTTATCTGGACTACGATAAGAGAGAGTTTCGAAAAGGTATTGTTCAAATTTTCTTCTCTCATGACATCTCCAAAATGGTTATTCTTGAGTGAAAGGTTTTTCTGGCCCCAGGCATAGAGCCTATTCTACAACTCCAGTTTGAACATCTCAAAGGGAGATGTCCTCAGTGTGGATTGATTACACATTATGGGGCTAAATGTGAGGAGCCCAATACGGCTGTTTCTGCTCCTAGGGTTTTGAAGTTTCGTTGTGGCCCCTCTACCTTTGGAGGCGTCTTCTCCTTCTCTGCTCAGACTACTTGAGACCTACCTATGCCTTCTTCTTCCTTGCTGAAAAAGAAGAAGCCAGTCATTCGTTGTCTAGAGCATTCAACTTATGGAATTGCTGCTCCTCAGGATACCGTGCACACCACGTTAGAGATGGAAGGTATGAATCAAGAGGATGTGTTGCAGGAAAAGACTATTGGGTTGTCCTCGGTAGAACCTTCTGAAACAGTTTCACAAGATCTTGCTATTACTCCTGCCATGCAAGCTGGGAGGAGCAAACCTTGACCTACAAGAAAAGAGGTTGACAAGAGGTAACTGTCCCTTCTCCTAAGAAATTCAAAACCATGGGTGGTAAGCTTCTCACACTCCATGCGGAAGCTCTTAGTTTGGCTGAAGCTGAGGATGGTGTCGCACTGGTGACACTGAAGAAGAGGTTGGGCAAACTGCTTGGAAGCAATAACAAGGGTCCTCAGTCTCAAAAGAAGGTGGGATTGACCCCTTTGCGTCTCACCTATCCTTGTGCTACTATTAGCTCAACAGGTTGGCACTAAAGCTAAGGGCAAGGGGAAACTCTAGGGTTCCTGCTAATGTGCCTACCTTTTGATTTAGAGTCTGGTGCTATGTAAGTTAGCTCCTCTAGTCATACACAAATTGAGGTCTCTAGGCGAGTAAAGTTGCTAAGGAAAGAACTTAGATAGTTTTGGGTTTTACTCATTTGGTTAGGCACTTTAATAAGTGTGTGTATTTTACAATAAGGGTCACATGTCATTTGTTTGGCGGTTTGTGCCATCTAGAACGGTTGGTATTAAACTACATGTGATGTACGTGCCTTCTGGCAATAGATAAGTTTAATGAAGTTATCTATTTCTCAAAAAAAAAAAAAAAAAAACACAGCTGATTATACCCACAGCACAGGAGCAACAACTTTTTTTTTAGGGAAAATGAGTTATCTATCCGGTTACACCTATCCAATGACTACAATATATGGGCAGAAAACACTGAGGAAAAAAGGAGGACAGGGAGCAGAAAGAAAAGAAATACATAGAGGGGAAAGGGGAGAAAACATCAGCAATCAAGAGGCCCAAGTTCTGCCAGAATCAAAGCAGGTCCTTCCATCAATAATTCAAAGGCGAAGCTCAGGTATACAACGCATCCTTGATGTACCCGTCGTCTTTAATAGGGAAATACATGGTCCAGAATGCTTGCTGTCAACAAAAGATAGGCTGTTCATGAACAACCTTCTTTCTTTTGTTGAGTCTCCGAGAAATACATGGTCGTTCATGAACGGCCAACCCTCATGTGATCTGCTCCTGCGTTGAGACGTACATGGTCGTTCATGAACGGCCGCAGTCTCAACGTGCTTGGCTAGCTGGCTGCTGCAGCTTCTAATGATGGAACGTAACGTCATTCACAAACGACCAAGTTCCGATGCTAAAAGAATCTGCACAAAAAGCCATCTTTTCTTCCTTCAATCTCAGCAATACACATCACGCAAGAAGCTTCCCACTCTGCCTCGTTTTCCTTCTTCCACCGTAGCAAAACCTTTGCACCACCACTTCCAAAACAAGAAATACAAAACCCAAAGCTAAACACCAACTTATCAAGCAAAGCAAGAGCCTCACCCTTAATCTCCAGTTCCAATCTTCTCTGCAAGCTGCAAATAGAAGGGAGGTTTAGAGGAATTCAAAACCTACCGGCTCAGAATGGCATTCGTTCAAAAAGTTTCAGACTCACTTTGTCAACTGGATAAGTTGATCTGCCCCTTGAATACAGAGGCAGTGGTGAAGTGAGATTTGGCGGTAGCAAAGCAACTAAGTCTGCACACCAAAAGATTTGAAACCAATTGTTAATTGAACTTCTTTCTCTGTCCACGAAAGTAGTAATTTAATTAACAAAGAAGACGATAGAGGCAAGCTTAATTGTAAAACTGGTGAATGCTTGAAGCGGTGGTGACAGTCACAATCACAACAAAACATGGTTGCAAGTTTAATTAATGGAGCAGTCATTTTGATGCGGTGGTGTGATCAATAGGTGGTCAGAAAGAAGACATGAGACAAAGCGGTGGTGGGATAGCAAATGGGACGAAACTTGATTGTTTCTAGAATCCCAGAAACATGGTTTGAATGTTCAACCTGAGTCAAACGGTGGCAACTAATTGATAGCTAGCAAACAAAAACATGGCATGTTTGATTAATTGTTTCTTTTGAAGTACTGATGACAACAAAATGGGGCAACTTAATTGATTAATTAGATCATGAACTCAAACCGGAACTTGCTGTATGTGACAAGCAAGAAGACAAATGATGGCAAGATTAATTAAATGATCTTTTGAGGACATGATGTGATCAGTAAGAAGTCAAAGCATAATGGAGGTGCTATATATAGGCTGGGAGGCAACGAAATGAAAACAAAGCTTAATTGTTTTCTTTCTAGAATCAGTACCATGCATATATGATTAACAAGAAGACAAGAAATATGGCTTTATTATTCAATCTAGAGCTTGCTATATGTTATAAGCAGAAGTCAAACGGTGGCAAGCATAATTGAATTAATCATTTCAACTTTCTTGAAGCGGTGCTACACATGATCAACAAGAAGACAAAAAAACAAAGGCTTAATTGATCATTCAGAGAGGCGGACTGTACCCAAAAAAAAGGGTCATAAGCTCTTTGTGCACCAGCTGATTGACGAGTTGCCGCAACAGAAATTGGTCCAATTGCCACACCCAGTTTACAGCAGTAAAGAAATAAATTTGGGAATTTTGATCAGTACTTCGATTGATCGAAGCCCAGTGAGAAGAAATAAGAAAGTTGGAGGCTTTACCTAGTTTGAGGCTTCGATAAAGAGTACAGCATCACAGGTATGAATCCCGCTATTTACGCAGAGCCGGGCTTCAGGTTTCCCTCTCCGAATCAAACTACAAGTGCTAGCTTCCATCTCCAGTATACCAGCTTGAGGCAACTACGAAAGATCCCAGTTTTCTGATGTGAAGACAAGAGTCTATCAGTTTGGTCTCA
>BDJD01000627.1:224708-254030 GCA_002564525.1 Rosa multiflora
GATCAATCGTGCCCAAAATTTCGCCAGCCTTCCAAATCCATGTTAAGTGATGAGCTGGCTCTGACAAACCCAACTAGTGGGCCCACATGAAGGGTTAAATTCCTAATGTGCCCTTAATGGTTCCCTTCAGCTGTACTCATTCTTCACTCTTGTCCTCTTCTTCCTCTTTTCTTTCATCGTATTCTCTTCATCCTTCTTCTCATCATCTACAATGGCCACCCTAGGCAGAATTCGCGATTCCCTTGCCAACTCCGAGAACAGCCTCGAAACTAAAGCCCTCGCCGGCTTCGCCATGGACGACATAAAAAGAGGTCACGAATCAAATGATCTTGTGAATTTCAACCAAACGCCAAACCAAATTCTACTCAAGAGTCAAGATTGTTGCTTTCAATCCCAAATCAAAATCCTGCATTCTAAAGAAGATGAGAAAATCAAACAACAAAATTCCTGAAACAAAGGTGCTAAATTGGAGTCTAATCCAATCCCCAAAATCCCAAAACCCATAACTAGAAAGCTCAAAATTGAATTAAGAAAGAGAGAAAGAGCAACAAACCTAAAGAGCCAATTGAGAAAAGCCTCTCACAAACCCATTGACGAATCTGCAAAGCGATACAATCGTGTACGGAGATAAATATCTCTTTCAACACTTATAGTCTCCAAATCGAGCTTGTGGAGAAGAATAGCACGTACTCTTCTTTCCCTCCTTACTCTTCCTACCAACAATGAATCGAATGAATCTACAATAAAATTGTAATCTTTACATAAATCAGGGGATTTGAGTAGTGGAAAACGATGAGGACCAATTTGTAGCTCCGGCTGCGGATGAGACACTTGAGATTGTCGATTGCGGAGCAGAGTTCAAGTCACTAGGCCGGGTCGCTGGAAATCCCATCCCGAGGAGATAAGGATGGCTACGACGACGACTTTGATCCGGTGCTTGAGAAGCCAATCATGCTTCAATATTCCGGGGGGAGGAGCAGCAACGAAGGAGTTGCCTGGATTGGGCTTGAGGGGAGGTAAGAGGAGGAGTCGCTGAATCCTCGTCTTCTTCTCTACTCAATCTCTTTACCGAATCAAATCACTTCTTCTGCTTTTGGTTATTCCATCAAATAAACAGAACCGTTTGGGCTCCTAAAATCTCAATTTTTTTTGGGGAGAAAAATTGTGTGAAATGTCGAATTTAAACATTTAAGTGGGCCTACGGCAGCAGTTTGTCAGTGCCAACTCAGCACTTAATGTCCAATTAATTTAGATGCGTGAGACAATTTTGGGCACGGTTGATGGAAATTGAGAGTACGGAAGTTGGAAATTGAAAGAAAAGGGACTAACATGATGTCGAAGTCAAACATTAGCATAGTAAATTGAAATTTGTCATATTACAAGAAATAGTACAAACTCGATAACCATACGCAATAAGAATGCAAGATAAACACTTTAAAAGCTAACTTTATTCGGATAAAGAATATATATGCGTGTGAGAGCACGGTTGATGGAAATTGAGAGTACGGAAGTTGGAAATTGAAAGAAAAGGGACTAACATGATGTCGAAGTCAAACATTAGCATAGTAAACTGAAATTTGTCATATTACAAGAAATAGTACAAACTCGATAACCATACGCAATAAGAATGCAAGATAAACACTTTAAAAGCTAACTTTATTCGGATAAAGAATATATATGCGTGTGAGATAAGAAGAAAACCCTAGACTTGGAATTGCTTTCAATTTTAAGATTGTGTCTGATATGTGTGAGAAAGGAATGAACTCTAATTAAAGTGGAACATTGAGTGACGTACCTAAGTAACCATCTAACTTGAAGCTATAGCTTCCATACATTTATCAGCATAAAGTTTGCATTTTACTTGTGAAAGATAACGAGAACATGACAATATATATAGTGCCTAGTAGAATCTCTCTAAATGAAGCCTCTAAAAGCTCACACAAAACAATGATCAATTGTTATCAAAACCCACCAACTCTATTATGAGTACTATGGCACGCATTATGTAGCTCCTAGCTGTAGGGTTTAAAATGCGTGTCTATATATGTGTGTGTGTGATTGGGACTGTTTGAAATTAATTAGATTTTTCAGTTCAAAATTTAACTCAAACGAAAATAAAGAGTCATGATCGAGTTCGTTGTTCTTTTGAACAAAAGAAGACATTCATGAATTCTACGGCTGAAATTTTATCTAAGTAAATTTTTTCTACAAAAGAATATTTTTCATAATTAGAATATTAGAAATAACCATTCCCACCCATGACATTATGCAAGTGAGACTTACATGTGACATCCATGGTCTCGCTTATTTCAAACTAGTCTTTCTCCACACATGTTTGCATGTCCAAGTTATTAATTTTTTTTTTCAGAAAAAAAAAGAGAGAGTTGGTTATTGTAGAGAAAAGTGGGCTGTGGATATTTTTTTGTTTATTTTTTTTAATATAAATATATTTTATAAATGTCTTAATTATCTTTGTGATTTAATTAATACTCATAATTTATTAATTTTGTAAGGTCATTTCTTTTAAAATTCTATATTTTGGCTAATAAACCCTTTTTTCTTAATAATAGTATAGATGATCAACCTGCTTTAAAATAGTGACATAGTACTGTAGTTGAAACCACTAATTAATTAAGCCATTATTTGAAAAGGACTATTTTTATATGTAAAAATTTAATTAATTGTATATATTCCTTTTGTTCTCACTCTAATTAATATTTTCTGAGTGGAAATCAAAGAACACAATGTCCTCTCTCTCTTATTCATGTGAAAATATACAACAACAAATATCCTCTTGGGATCTGATAGAAGCGTTTATCAAAGTAAACATATGAATATGAAAGGGATTGAACTACGTACGTAGAAGCTTGATTAACTTCTCAATTTTTGAAACCCTATTAGCCTCTCTGAAAGTGTGCAGAAAACAAATATCCTAGTGTTGAAAAGTTGAGGATCAACCAAATGTCCAAATGGAAATTTCAGCAGATTTAAACAAAACAGGCACAATGGTAATTTAGCCCCAAAGAGCATCACTTACCTACGGGACAAACCGACAGACTCTGTATAACATGACAGCTCACCACTCACAACTAAAGTCTAACCAAAGCATATCTCTCTCTCTCTCTCTCTCTCTGCATTTTGAAGCCAAATGGGGAAGCAGAGTAGTGAGAGTAGTGTAGTTGATGGCTTAATGAAGCCAGTGATAACGATGGTGATCGCTCAGATTGCATATGCAGCAACGAGTATATTCTACAAGGTTGCAGCAGACTCTGGAATGAATCTCAGGATTCTCGTTGCCTACCGTCTCATGTTTTCATCTGCAATTATCGTTCCTCTTGCTCTTATACTCGAACGGTATCTATTAATAAATTTTCTAGCATAATTTAATTTTAGAAAATAAAACCCTCGTAAATTTTTTTGGTATACAAATTAATTTACAGGAACAGCAGGCCCAAACTCACTCTAGTCGTACTTTTTCAAGCTTTTCTCTGCGGATTATTTGGGTACGTACTGACTTATAATTTCATACCATTAGTTAATTAGTACTCTAGAAATAATTAAGATTTAATTGCAGGGGATCATTGTCAGAAAATTTATTCATAGAGGGATTAGTCTTAACATCACCAACCTTTGTTGCCGCCACTGCAAATCTGATTCCAGCCTTCACCTTCATCATGGCCCTCTTTTTCAGGTTAGTAAATTGATTAAGTTTACATTTACTTTAATTTTAATTGAATTAATTTGGATGTATATGTAGGGTTAATTAATGAACTCATGCACAGGTTGGAGAAGTTGGCACTAGGAAGCCATGCAGGGAAGGCAAAGCTTGTGGGGACAGTGGTGGGTCTTGGTGGTGCTATGATCTTTACCTTCTTCAAAGGACCAGAGTTCTCCATCTGGTCAACTCACGTTGACCTTCTTCGAGGACATCAGGCGGCAACATCACCGTTATCGTCCTCCTCCCATAGAAGCACCGGGAGTCACCTGCTGGGCTCCTTCTTGGCACTCGGCTGCGTCGTTTCCTATGCAATGTGGCTCATAGTTCAGGTGAGCTTGTTTATGTAGTAATTTTGTGTGGTGTGTTTGCTTTTCGAAATAACGAATTAGGTTTTGAATAACTTGGATATGGAGTTTCAGGCAAAAATGAGCAAGAGATATCCATGCCATTACTCGAGCACGGCTCTATTGTCGGTCATGGGATCGATTCAGTCTGTAGCTTTTGCTCTTTGCATGGAGAGGGATTGGAGCCAGTGGAAATTGGGTTGGAACATCAAGCTTTTTACAGCTGCATATGGGGTAAAATCACTGCTCATTGATTAATTTGATCCCCTCCATTAACCCTTAAAAAGCATTAATTAATGAAAGATTAACAACGTATATATGTGAATCATAGTGTCTTGTGATCAATTGATCGATGCAGGGAATTGTGACTTCGGGGATGGTGGTGGTTTTGATCTCATGGTGTGTACGCAAGCGAGGTCCATTGTTTGTATCAGTTTTCACTCCGCTTTCCCTAGTGATTGTGGCCATTGCTAGTTCTTTATTGCTCAATGAAAAGTTAAGCCTAGGCAGGTAAGTAGCAGTTTTCCATAATTGCATATATGCATGCTTTAAATAGAAGTACGTAGCTAGTGTAGCCAATGTAAAACGATTTCAGTAATTACTATAACATGCATTAATTTGCGTACTTGTTTATTGGTGATGTTCCATAACAGCGTATTTGGAGGGATTCTAATTGTATGCGGGTTGTACATGGTGCTCTGGGGGCAGAGCAAAGAGATGAAGACGATTAATAATGTGACTGATGATCGAGATCGACAACATCCAGCTGCAGCAAGGCTCCAAGATTCCCAAATCATCCAAGTCGTCGCAACGACTCGATCAGTTGACACTAATACCTCGTGTGAGAATAACAACACCACAAATGTTGGGTCTATTTGATAAAATTTCAATCTCTACACCACAAATGTTAGCTAGTTATTTATCTAAAGAAACATGCATGGGTGTTTTGGACATTTACTTTAATAAAGTAAGGAACACATTTCAAAGTTTCTGAGTTTTGATTGGGCAGCCCTACCACCATATAGTACAGTTGCTCTATGTAAGAATTTCTCAAAAGAATATTATATTTTTTTTAAGAACAAAAAGAAGATTACAAAGAGTAGCCTGTAGGACAACTAGAACCTAAGAGATCAAAATTAAAGGTCGCAACCGCTTCAAGCGGGACACGGTCAAACCAAACTGTAGGATGAGGCAGCCTGTGACCCAACGCCGCCAAAGCATCAATAACGAAATTAGCTTCCTTAAGGATATGAGAACGCGTACTAAGGCCAAGTTTTGCCATAATTAAGCATCTTGACATCTCAAACAAGAGAGCGCACACCAAGGGACTGGGCAGAAGAATATTACATTCTTTCATTGTTTAAATGAAAAGTTCTACACAATAATAAACTTATTTTTTGCTGTTAAAAGTATTGGACAGGCAATAAGAGGCTAAGAAGTAAATTGACAATGGAGTTAGTCACCCCCGTATAATAAACCAAATTACAAAAAAGAGTTTTGTAAATCATACATTTATAACCTTGAGAGCTATCTAACAATTTTTAAGACACTTACAGACTTACAGTCAAAATTTCACCATTCACAGTACGCATCAATCTAATTAGTCACCACAATAATAAACAATATCACGTCCCTAATTTTATTTTTAGAATGTAAAAAATTTCTCTTCAGCAATTAAAATAGACTTTGCAGTGGTTCCAAGCAGCTTTTGTGTTGATACTGATCGACAAAGAATCGTGGGATAGGAGCCCAACGAAGAAGGGAGCGAGTATTTTCTTTTTTGTAATTGTGTCTTGAATCATCATTCATTAGTTGGGTTTGAGTATCATTAATTTGTTCCTGAAGGCTGTAGCTTTTTGAAAAGATACATCACAGATGCATATGCTTAATAATATATCATTGAAAAATCACCGCAATAATAAGCGTGTGAAACATTAGATACGGTATCTTATCTCTATTTCGGTTAAGATTTTATTCGCCACGTGTTGGCTGATATAAGTTTCATTAATGCTTAATAATATATCATTGAAAAATCACCGCAATAATAAGTGTGTGAAACATTAGATACGGTATCTTATCTCTATTTCGGTTAAGATTTTATTCGCCACGTGTTGGCTGATATAAGTTTCATTAAATTACAGATAAAATAAGATTTTCTATCTCAACTTTATTAACCTTTGAATTTAATCTATCGCATTTTTCTAACTGTTTGATGACTCTTAGAGCCATGACATCAACCTTACCATGAATTTTAACATGGTATATCAGAGCCATGGCGGCCTGTCCATCGCTCCACCATTGTTTCTCCGCTGCAATTCTAGTCTAGTTCTTGTTAGAAATCTAAAAAACCAGTCGAAATTCTCAAAAAGTACCAAATAAAAAATCCTAGAAAATCATTATTGGCACTTACTAGTTCAGTCACCAAAGAATTTGTATAATTACCAATTCAATACCAAGAGGTCGAAGATTTGTGCGATTCCCAGACACAATTGAAGGTTTATTCACAATCAGTAGCAGTTTCTTTCCAAGATTCAAGTTTGTTCATACCAGTTTTTAGTTATAATTCTTTCTCAAGATTCAATCTTCAAGCTTTTCATCAATGGCGTCTCTAAATCAAGCCTGCACTGCTGTTTCCGTTGTACTCGATGAAACCAATTATCACATTTGGTTGTTTCTGATGCAACATCATCTTCGAGGCCATGGTTTACTCAAATTCGTTGAAGGTTCTTATCCTTGTCCATCTCACTTTCACATTGAAGATGATGGCACTCTATCTTTGGACAATTCTGGGCCCTATGAGCGTTGGTTGGAGCAGGATTGCTCTGTAATTTGTATGATCACAAATACACTTTCTGCTGATGCACTCACTCTAATGATTGGATGTCAAACTTCAAAGGAGGTATGAGCTACTCTCAAGCAACGATATGGTTCAATTTCAGAGTATCACATTATGGAATTGAAGTCCAACTTACATAATATCCATAAGGGGTCTGATTCAATAGAGAAATACTTGTTGCGATTTATAAGTGTTAGAGATCAATTGGCTGCTGTAGGAGTGAGAATGTCTGACCAAGATATGAAAATATTATTTCTTGCTGGACTTCCTAGTGAATATGGTCATACGAGACAGATTATCAGAGGGGAAAACAATATAACTATGGATGAAATAAGGTCATTGCTATTAGAGCTTGAACACAGGGCAATACCTTCATCTTTAGCTGCTATGTTTGCGCACAACACATCACCTACATTGTTTGGTACTAATGGTTATGTTGATATTCACTCTGGGTTTACAACACCATCTGGTGTGCCACAAACAACTTACAATCCACATGTGACCAATTCCCATGTTATGCCAACTGGTGTTATGAATACTTATAGAAACTATGCAGCTGGTCCTACTAGTTCAATAGCTCAAATTGGATTCGCTCCACTTGCTACAACCATGGTACATGTTTCTGGTTTTGTTCACAATGGTCCATCAATCCCAAATGGTCTGATCAATAATGAGGCTGGGGCAACACAAAGTGACTATGTGATGAGTACTGTAACTCAACTTCAAAATAATGGATTCATAATGCAAATACTTGCTTCTAGGCCTACTGGACTAGCTCAGATCAATGACACATGTCTTTCTCAATCACCTGGTATTGTATAAGAACCTCTCTACAAACGTTTTCCTGGTGATTACACTCAGCAGAATGGTGATAGGTCTCTAATACAAAATGGAAACTTAATTGGATCATATGAACATGAGAGTCTCATACAGCAACATGGTGAAATAACAAGTTTAATTCACGAGGAGATTCTCCTCACTTTTCTGATGACTCAAATCAAGGCTATTCAGATGGTGGATACAATGGCAATGGAGGCAAAAATTTCAACAGCAAATCAAGTTCTCAGTTCAACATCAATCAAGGCTACACCAACAGTAGTGATGGGTTTTCCAACAGAGGTTTTAATTAGAACAAGAGCAGAAATTGTAACAACAATGGAGACAAGGATGGCTTTACTTCTAGCAATGATTGATATATACATCAAGGTGATGTTTATCCTCACTTTCCTAATAACAACTTTGATGGAAACAAAGGTAAACCTCGACCGAGAATTACCAACACTAGTGGTCAAACTTATACCAGCATTGTTTGTCAAATTTGTGAGAAACAAGGTCATGGGGCATACAACTGTTATTATAGGAATTCTCAACAACAGCAAGAGGCATCAAGTTCTTTGGTTGTATGCCAAATTTGTGACAATCCTGGTCACTCTGCGTACAAATGTTATCACAGAAATTCTCAACTTCCTCTTGCATCTAAAGTTGCAGCTTCACCTCAGTTATCCAGCCTTACTCAGTCTGCTTTAATGATCACTCCAGCTTAGAATCCGATTTCCAATCACAAGGCATTTGTTTCTACAATTCCGGATAGCACTTTACTGCATTGTAGGCAGACCTCTCGTTCTATGTTATGTCAGGCACTACCACTCATTCCTCCTGGTTGAAACTATTATTCAAGGACCCTGCTGCAACCTAGTGCTTGGCTCTCCCAGCACTAGTTTGAGGGGGGATGTTAAGAGGATGGTCAAAGTCAACAGAAATGGTCAATATAAATAGGGACTTATGCTTTACTGTATGTGTGTGAGTCATCATTGTAAACCTACGTTGAAAAATATCAATATCAGTTTTTCCCGTTTCTCTCTCTCATTCTTCTTCTTCTTCTTCTTCTTCTTCATTCTCAATAGCCTCCAATCCTCCATAGCTTTTCTTCTAGATTTCTTCAGCTTTCATCAACCTTACCATGAATTTTAACACATAGTATACGAATTCTTATAAAACTTGATGAACAAAATAATTTACGAAGTAACGACCAATAACAAACATAATAATGTGCGCATGCCAACGACATTTCATTATTCATGTCCTTTTCCTCTCGCTCTTGGTTTCCTCTCTCCTCTCGTGAGAGTTGATGGCGAGACCTTCTCCATGATACGTCATGTACTTCTAAGGTTGTCAAAATTGAAGTCAATTCTTCTCTCAACTTCTCATTAAGTTGTATTGAATAGCGATCAAGCTTGTCCTCAGCAATTGGTACCCAGTGTAGAATGTTGGTGTCAGTGTCAAATCTGGCTTAAAATTACAAAACTTGTCTGCTAACTTTGGGATGTGTTCGAAAAAATAAATCTACAAAACAAAAATTAAATGTTAGTACACATAAAACAAAAGCAGCTGATGGAAAAAATTATTAGCAACTCAAGATTAATATCAGTACTTACCAACAGAGTGTATGTACTACCCCCAATACTTTTATCCTTCCTCTTATTACATTTTCCAAGGGATGTATGGATATAATCTAAAACTCCGCCGCTCCAATTGAAGTCCTTAATGCATGTCACTAATAACTCTTAAGCCTTCCAACAAACTGGCGTGCACTGATGAAGGAGAAGATGCAGGAAATAACGTTGAGCCAATCACAAACAATACATACGCACATACGTATCGCTCAAATATGGGAGAATCAAGCTCCACATCAGGAGGTACAATCATAAAATTTTCTCTGAGCCAAGCAAACTGACGAATACATTTTTTCCCAAAATTGTCGGGAACTTTCCCTAGAAGCTCTTCACAGAGTTTCTTAAGATCAGCATTCTGATACTTTTTTTTTCAAAACATCAGATGGTTTACGACCATTAATTGGGAGCCTTGTTATATGATGTATATCATCTACTGTTGGAGGTAATGTAACACCATTAAAAACAAAATTTTTGTTTTCTGGATTGTAATTTTCTACCAGAAGTGATAAAAGAGGCAAAGAATGCGTAATATGCTTTCTCCTCTTACTGCTCAACAGATCCTTCTTCATCCTACCATAGTTGTCAAAGCCGGTACCTTCTAGGGCTCTGATCACATTTTGATTTGTTGTCCAAGTAAATATGTTACCTAGCAATTCATATGTACGTTCCTACAAAATGAAAGAAACGAAAAAGTCAAGCTGAAGTTACAAGCTTGATAGATCCAGTCTTACTCATTGATAAAACAAAAGAAAATGAAAAAGTCAAGCTGAACTTACAATCTTGATAGATCCAGTCCCACTCATTGCTGTGATAGTATTTTCACAATCCTGCAGAAAGTAAATTAATTTCAGTTTCTTTTTCAAAAGAAAAGAAAAGGCCTCATTTATTTATAAGTACCACCTGATGTTAATACTTAGCCTACATCTCAATCGCAATCCATCATAGTATCTCTATAGTTCTAACTTTCCAGACATGGAGATAATAAAACCCCATAATATGTCCACCTAAAGAACAATACCCACAGTGAAAATTAAACCCAGACATAGTGACAATGAAAATTCATAAGCAAAGCATAACATTGGGTAATGAGCAACAAGAACTCACACATATCGTTTCCTCTGACAGTTTAAAAATCAAAATTAAAAATCTAAAACTAACAATAGGCGTGATTACTGATTACTTAAAAAGAAAACAAGAAAATACCAGATTAAGTTGGGGTGGACTGGTGTGGGCGGTGGAGCGTGATGATAATGCTTGATGGTTGAGTGGAGCAGGAGTTTGGGGTGGAGTCGCCGGTGGTGAGTGAAGAAGCGGAAAAACTTTTTGAATATATATGTTTTTATTTTTTTGAAATTTTAAATATTTATGTTTAATGAGCTTTGGAATACTACAAAACATTTATGTTTTGAACAAATTACAAAGCTTTTTTGTTTTTGTCAAGTGAACAAATTACAAAGTAAGACGTTCAAAGTTTTTTATTTTTTTTTGAAATAATAAATTTTGTTTTTCTTGTTTTGGATATATAAAATATTTGAAAAATGCTAGAGATCCCAAATTTTTATACAAAATTCCATGTTAGCATTTTGCCTTAAATATGTATTAATGAGGAGGAATTTATTCATTTTTATTATATTATATTCAACCTAAACAAAAAATTAAATTTAATCACTTATCATTTTCTGGGAATCTCCTCCACAATCCACAGCTCCACCCTCACCATACCAATTAATCACCAGACCTGATCCCTTTTTTCTAGGCCTGGGCACGGTCCCAGCCCGCAGCCAAATCATAGGGACTGGGACCGGGACCGAATTAAACGGGCTGGGTCCAAACTTCACATTTCAGTCTTAGGGACCGGAAAAAGCCCAGACGGTTTAGAAACGGGCCAATACTTGAGGAACCGAGAAAGGCCCGGACCGGATAGAAACGGGTCGGTCCTTACAGAATTGGGCCCAAACATCATCAACTTGTAAATTTCCAAGAAAAAACGGATCCGGCTAGAAGCAGATCTAACACCTCCCCGTGATTCTGAAATATCTAAGCCCTTTCAAGCTCAACCAATAAAGCGGTGGTGATGATGGGTATCAGAAATTTGAACCCGACGAATTGGAAAATCCATTGAAAGAGCAGAGTCAATTCAATCCTCAAGAGAATTTGGTGGTGAATAAAGAAATAGAGGTGCTTCACCATGGAAGTAGGAAGCAATTAGGACTATGGTTTTTGGAGGGGAGACGCCCTCATGATGGTGTTGATATATCTGGGTCGTCAGAGATGGATATATCTAGGAAGAGAAGAATTGAAGATAAGAAGAAAGAGGAGAAGAATAAAGAAGAGAAGAAAATATGAAGGAGAAGACCAGTGGAGAGAGAAGGAGGAAAAGGAAGATAAGAAGAAAGAGGAGAAGAATAAAGAAGAAAAGAAAATATGAAGGAGAAGACCCGTGGAGAGAGAAGGAGGAAAAGAAAAAAGGGGCCCAACGTGGAGGGAGGAGGAAGAATAATAAAAAAATATATAAAAATACTTATTAATTAAAAGTCGGGCCCAACGGGCTTTAGTATATTTCAAAACCTTGGACCGGGACCGGACCGGTTTTAAGCCCATTCGGACCGGACCGGAGAAATTTAATATATTTTTTTCACGAACCCGGACCAAACCGGACCTAACCGGCCGGTCCGGACCGGTTTTTGGGCTTACGGGTTTTTTTTGCCCACCCCTACTTTTTTCTATTGCTATTTCAGATATCTTGTTGGAGGTTCAGTTCATTCACCCATAACATGACATGAGCAAAAGCTGATCTCTCTCTCTCTCTAAAGTTTTCTGTTGCAAATCTCCACCATTAAAATGTATTAAGACCTTGTTTGGGATTGCTTCGCTTTTAAAAAAAAAAAAGCTTTTGTTCAAATTTTAGATTTTATTGTGTTTGGTAAATAAATAAAAAGTAGTTTTAATTGAAAGTTATAGGTCAGTGGCAGTAGATTTTAGAAGCAGCCTAGAGGTTGCTTTTAGAAGCTGCTGTGGATCAAAACACACCTTGCAGTTGTTTTATGTACTGATAGCACTTTTAAAAATGTTATTTACCAAACACGAAACTGTTTTAATTCACAACTGATTATTCTCACAACACAGAAGCAACAATTTTTTTTTTTTTTAAAGTCACAGCAATCCCTTCTAGCCCTAAACCCCGCATGTTTAAGTTTTTCCTCTTGTCCATCATGATTTTTTATTGATTGGGTTTTGATTGCAGTACTAGCTGCACTTTAATATCAGATGATGCACATCCCTTTTTCTATATTTCCAATGAATGATATGGGACATGAATCATATTCATGTATCCTTGCTAGTGTCTAAATAACATAATTATCAAAATATGGAAAATTCACCTCACTAATTTTCTAAACAAAATTAAGCTGATGACATAGCATATGCCATCTCATTTGGTATTAAAATTTGGCAAAATAGTTAAATTACCCCCTAACTTTTTTCATGACTGCCGATTTACCCTCTGACATTTCAATTTTGATTATTTACACCCTCACTTTTCTAAATGTTGCCAATTTACACCCTATAATTAAATTTTAGACTTTCTATCCAATTTCTCCGTTAACTTGGTTAGCATGTGAGAGGTCTTTTCGTCTCTGCAATTGTCACCCAAAAAAAGAATGTTGCTATTTGTACCGAACAAAAATCTTAGTACACTCCGGCCAACTATAAAGTTTTTGTCTCTATCTTCCAATATTACTCTCATATATTAATAAATCAAGAAAATATATATATATATATATATATATATATAAAATTACTTTGTATGCTATCAACCAAATATTAATTAAGCTATCAGTTGCAAGTTAACAACCGATCTTGAAATAAACAGAGTGAAGAAGAAGAAGAGATGGACAAGGAAGAAGTGACCAAGGGCAAGTTTTTTTTTTCCTTCTTTTAAAGAAGAACAGTTTTGTATTTTTTTTTAAAATTTCTTTAATGATGTGTTGGTTTGTATAATTTTTTTTTTGGGTGATAGTTGAAAAGACGAAAAGGCCCCTCACGTACTAACCAAGTTAAGGGAAAATTGGATGGAAAGTCTAAAAAATAATGATAGGGTGTAAATTGGCAACAATTAGAAAAGTGAGGGTGTAGATAATCAAAATTGAAATGTCATGGAGTAAATCGGCAGCCATGGGAAAAGCCAGGAGGTAATTTGACTATTTTGCCTTAAAATTTTGTAATACTTTTTGGGATCTGTAGCACCACTCAAAATATTTATGTTTTGAGCAAATTAGAAAGTTAGACGTTCAAAGTTTTTTTTTTTTTTTATTATGAAAGACTTCTATAGATTTCATAGCACATACAAAAAATAAAAACAAAAAATAAAAACAAAAAATAAATCCAATGCAGCCCAAACGCAAAATAAGATAATAACTCGTTGTCTCTTTAATGGTCAAATATCTTCTAGTAGAAATTGACTCAAATGAATGATTATTACAGCAAGATAGATTGTCGTTAAATAAGTAATTAACTCATGACCGCAATAGTTACAAAACATAGAACCTCATTATACCGTTAAGGACTCACACCCAATTTTTTAAAAACACATTTCAATTGTTCGTACAAATTATAAAAAAAATCCTCGACAAAAATAGAAGAAAAATAAGCCTTGACTAAAAAAAAATTCTCTCTACCTCAAATCGAGTCTAACTCTGTAGGACTCTAACTCTATCTTTCAGAAAAAGAATAGCTCTCTGGATTGAATTGAACGCCGAAGCTCCCAGGTCATCCACTGCCTCGGCTCTGTTGGCCACACCACTGACTTTGCTATTGCTACAGAAATATTTAATGTTGTTTCACAAATTTTGAAAATTTCTTAAACCCTAAATCCTAAATTTTTCAAAATTTAATTTGCGGTTGTTTGTATCAAACAAAATTATTAATTATCCGTATTAAATTTTCCTATATCGTAAATCCTAATCCCTAACTCCTAAAATTTTATATATTCTTTATTAAGATTCCCTAAAATTATTAATTATCCGTATTAAATTTTCCTATATCGTAAACCCTAACCCTACCACCTAAACAAGATATATGCTCCTCAGTAAGATATTTTCTTTTCGACAAGATTTCTGTTTCTCAATAAGATATTTTCTTCTCGACAAGATATCTCCTCCCCGATGATATATCTCTTTCTCAACAAGATATGTGCTCCTCAACAAGATATTTCTTCCTCGACAAGATATCTCTTTTCTGACGATATATATCATCATCAACAAGATATCTCCTCGCGAACGAGATATCTCCTCCTCGACGAAATACCCCCTCGTTGTGTTTCTAAAATCATTCTCAAAAATCACATGATAAATTCTTAAATTCTTGCTTGAGGTCATGTCTACTGTACGTTTTTCACGTTTGAGTTCTTTCATTGCATAGATAAATACTTGCTTCAGGCAATGTACAATATGTTGTGGATAGACGTCAATGATTGAAAACAAAATATCCCTATTTTAATTTTCTGGACCGTAACATTAGTATCTATTAATGTAGACCAACCGTTATTGGACACAAGGCGTGGGACACTAACAGTTAGGTGTGAGAATTACGATAGTTTAGACTTCTACTACAAGATTCATGCAATTCATGGACAATTGAATCATGTCTCTTGTTTTGGCCTGCAAACTCTTTTCTTGCTATTCTCTTCTTTTTCCTTGAGCAGAACAAACCAACCGCAATGAAATCATTATTTCTGTTGTACATGTACTTAATCTCTTGTAGTCCTTTTTAACATCAAAACTCATTGCATAAGAATTATAAAAGGACTTAGCTTCCTCCACAGTCTTAAACTCCTGCCCTTTTAAGGTGTTTTGTAGACGACTTATCATACTGAACTCCCTTATATTGCATTTCATTACTATCACTTCCATTTATTGAACTTTGGAATAGCAAACCAATATTAGACAATAAAGGTACGTTCGTATGATCCATACATGCCTGAAACAAAGAAAAAATTACCCAAAAATTCAAATCAAACCACCATCAATTGATGAGGGTAGAACAACTGTAGAAACAATTAATTTGACCCAAATAAATTTTTATCCAACAATAACAAAACCAAGTATTGATCATAAAATAATAATATTAAACTTACCCATTGATATGGCAGTCAAGATATAGAGGATATATATATATATAAATTGTTGTCAATTATAAGATGTGCAGAAATAGCATAATCATTCCACATGCACTTTCAAGAAGGCGAGTAACCTAAATGCGCCAATTAAGATGTCAGGCTAGACTACTTGAAATATACTATTTTACATTACGAATTACACAAAATTTCAAAACTGCCCAAGAAACAAATGGAAAGCAGGTACAGTGCCACGTGGCAGTGCCACCACATGGCAGTGCCACGTGGTACTCCGGGACTACCTAATAATTCCCCACTTAAGAGATGTCAACATAACCAAAAATGCATAAATAAATATACGTACATACCGTTTTACAAACTAAAGATTTGACTTTCTGAGAATTTGCTGTCATACCAACTTGTATGAAAGGCTGAAAGAAAAGCAAAGAGTAATGCTTAATAATCAAATCTAGACCCATAAGACATAAGACATTCTATTTACATATGTTTCTTCTTTATTGGTGAAGATTAAGCCTTTTTGAGTGCAAAAATACTAGAAGGACTAGGATATAGTCTCAAATTCTTTTAAGAGGTCTAGCATTCCAATATATCATCATCACAAGTACAGCACACAAAGCTTTATACTGTTCATTGATAGGTAGTAATTGAATCCTAATCAAATTCAGTAAAACCCCGGTATCCTTTTCCACAAGAAAGTAAGTTGAATAATCATAAGAGATAAGCAATTAGATGAACATGAAATTGTCTTTGCTAGTCTCAAATTGAACACGAAATTGAAGCAAACAAGATTAATGAATCAACATTAATTGAATGTTAGATATATATGAGCTCCGTCAGGTCTCAGTCATGGAGCGATCATATATATATATATATGAGCTCCGTCTCTCCAATCTCATTCAAAGACGTCGGTGACAGGCAGAGTCATAAGTTTCTTCCCAGTTTCAACTTACCTAGTGTTCTATACTGATTAGCTACTTTTGATTATAAGTTTCTTCCCAGTTTCAACCTTGATTATAAGGTTAGCTAGTGTCATTAAAGAGAAACAAGAATCATGGTTGGAGCACTGCAATGGACTCAGATTTTATAAAATTGAATATATGAATCGTGGTTGCATGATGATGGTGGGAAATTGAACATGAAATTGAAGCAAACAAGGTTCTTTGAGGATGACAGGAAGCAAATAAGGTTAATTAAAGAAAACTTACGAGTGTGTTGTGACATATCCTTCCTCAACGCTCTTCTTCTTCCAAACTTTAGGGTTTTTCTTAGAACAAAACTGGACGAGTTCCTTTCGCTAAAGGGTTTTTTTTCCCAGTGGTGCATCTTGCTTTGTTCGTTTTTTTGTTTTGTTCCAGAACAAAACTGGACGAGTTTCTTCATCTTTTCTTCTCTTCTTGTTAACGTTTGGATCCGTGGGATCTCTAGTTAGCTTTAGAGAGAGAGAGAGAAAGAGAGAGTAACACGAGATGTATAGTGGTTCGCCTCCCGTCTTAGCAGGAGACTGCGTCCACTTGAATGTTTAACTTAGTGTGTCGAGCCTTGCGGCCCAAAGGAGGACTACAAAGTGTGTAATGGGATTGGATGGAATGGTGTTTAAGTGGGAGGAGGCATTCCTTTTATAGGTGAAGGAAGCCATCTCCTTTACATGGTTTTCGATGTGGGACAAGCAACCACCATTCTAGTCTTGAAGCATGTTTGTGAAGGCAACTTGGCAAGGCCGGAAAGGTGGCTTCCCGGCGACGGATTTGCGACTTTCGGATACCGTAGCGTAGCTTGAACATAGGGCTACGAGATGCAAGTAGCGGTTGGGCCTCACCATGGCTTGTGGGTGTCCAAAAGAGCGTGTTACTTATGCTTGGTGAGATAGCAAACTAGTCTCACTAGTAGAGGTATCTACACTTCTTCTACTCCTTTTCAATTTAGGATTTTCTAAATTTTATTGTGAATATGTAATTGAGAATTTTGGCACAAAAAAAAAGTTTATACATGTTAACGGCTAAACAGGTTACCACTATTCAAAGAGTAGTCAACAAGCCTTTTGTAAAATCAGGAAAAAAAACCCTAGTGGCGCTATATATGCAAAGTGCCAAATCCTACGAGCATAGCCATGGCTGCCGCTCCTCTACCCTCCATCACCGCACGCGGATTTGCTTGCCTTCTTTGGTGGCGCATAGGAGGACGCCTCGTGGCTTCCTTGTCTCTGGAGGTGATCGTCGTTTTGTGGTGAAAGCAATCCTATACCTCTCCTCGGCAATTTTGCTTTGCTTCCACCTGATTTCAGGGATTCTTGCAGAGATGTGGATGCGGATCATGTTGGTTATTGCTCCAAGAGGCTTGTGGGATCTAGGTCCAAGCAATTTTGCGATGACTTTCGCCGGTAGTACTGGGATTGTCCTACTACTACTAGTATCTGTGGTGATATCGGGCAGCAGATTTGGAGTTTTTCTATTGTTGGTTTCATTGCCAGAATTGGAGAAGTCTCCAGAGGAGGAGGCTGTCAGACGTGGCATCTGGGTGTCCTGGGTTTGGGTGTTTAGATCGTTGATGTTGCTTGAGTGGGCGAAGACACGCGGTAGTGACGGCAATGACAGAATCTCTGGGTTACAATCAGTTTATACATGTTAACGGCTAAACAGGTTACCACTATTGAAAGAGTAGTCAACAAGCCTTTTGTAAAATCAGGAAAAAAAACCCTAGTGGCGCTATATATGCAAAGTGCCAAATCCTACGAGCATAGCCATGGCCGCCGCTCCTCTACCCTCCATCACCGCACGCGCATTTGCTTGCCTTCTTTGGTGGCGCATAGGAGGACGCCTCGTGGCTTCCTTGTCTCTGGAGGTGATCGTCGTTTTGTGGTGAAAGCAATCCTATACCTCTCCTCGGCAATTTTGCTTTGCTTCCACCTGATTTCAGGGATTCTTGCAGAGATGTGGATGCGGATCATGTTGGTTATTGCTCCAAGAGGCTTGTGGGATCTAGGTCCAAGCAATTTTGCGATGACTTTCGCCGGTAGTACTGGGATTGTCCTACTACTACTAGTATCTGTGGTGATATCGGGCAGCAGATTTGGAGTTTTTCTATTGTTGGTTTCATTGCCAGAATTGGAGAAGTCTCCAGAGGAGGAGGCTGTCAGACGTGGCATCTGGGTGTCCTGGGTTTGGGTGTTTAGATCGTTGATGTTGCTTGAGTGGGCGAAGACACGCGGTAGTGACGGCAATGACAGAATCTCTGGGTTACAATCAACGTTGAAGTGGCAACTGTCACGGCTAGTGTTAGTGTGGAGATGCCGTGTTTGGGTGCATTATAAAGGTTGGGTGTCTATATCAAATCGGACCACCTCCTTGGGCTGCCTTCTGGCCCAAATCAGGATCCCTCTATTGGGATTAACTTTTCCAGGGGATATGTTGAGTGACATTCTGTTCAATTTTTCAATTATCTCTTCTTTGGGTGCGCTTATAGAATATTTATTTCTACACTCTATAAAGAGTCCCAGTATAATAGCGCTGTGAGTACCATCTTGGAGAGCAGTGTGCTTTAGGCAAGGACGAGTTTAGATATGATTGGTTTGCCAACTTCTTGCATGCCTGGATTGCAGATTCTAATGGTTTGATCTACAATTCTCAAGGTCGTGACAATGTTAATATTGTTGGTAATTATCTTGAGGAGACTGAGGATTTACCTTCAGTTTTTGCTAGTTTTTCTACAAGTGCTTCAGAGAAGGGTTTTATTGTACATGGACAACTTGCTAGTATAGTACAGATTCTGATTAGTGCTATCTTAGCTCTAGGATTAGGCCAGTTTTGGCCTTTGTATGCTCCCCATTGGGATGCCCTTTTAAGGGATTTCTATCGCTAATTCAATGACTTTTCCTTTCTAAAGGTTACCACTATTGAATATTCTGGACAGTACGTCAGATATATTTACATTTTAATTATATCAAACGGTCTAAAATATTCAAAAAAAGTTGATGTATGGCATACATTAACATACACTAGAATTTTCCTTTTAAAAATCCTAATTGAATACCCCAAGACTTTCATGGACTGCTAAAAGTCTATATTGAATACACTTAGACTTTTAAATTCCATAGATTTCTTTAAAACTTCCACTAATTCTATATACAATACACTCCCCTAAGGTATTTTAACAAACATATAAGAAATTATGGTAAGAAAGAATCAACAGAAAGTATGGTAAGAAAGAATCAAGGGTACCCTAAAGTACTTTTTCTCCGTGAGAACCCTATTCGGGGCTCCAACTTTCGCTACTGTCCTCTTTATTCTCGTCCAGCGGCTCCCACACCGAGCTAGGCATTTGATTTAATCTAGTTCGATACCTTATCGATAATAATTTTGGCTGAAAATTAGCAAAAATGATCTATATATTAGGACCTAAAAAATGAACGGTCGAGATGCCGAAATATGATTGAAAAGTGAGTCCCACAAGAAATCCCTTAGTGGAAGGGCCCTCTCTATATATATATGCTAAGAAAAATTTGATCTCTTGTTCTACATCTCTTTCTAATTAATTGCCAATTAATAAAAGGGTGGTTCTAGTTGGACCTCCAAATTTGATATTTAGACCTCCAATTTTTTTCAGTTATTAATTGACTTTGTCAACTTATATGAAAAGACAAATAAGGACAAAGAGAGAAAAATGAATTAAATAAATAAGTAAATACTCTTCTTACCAACTCCAACCAAATATAACATTCAATTAATTTTTTTTCCCGATATTTCCTTATATTGCCTATATAGTTTTATAATTTACTTAAAACAATTAAGTAAAAATAATAATTTCTATACATGGCCTATCATTTATTACAAATGTAAATTCAAAACAATCTGATTTGGAATTGTCTTAAACTAAATTAATTGAATATTATGACATAGTTATTACTTGATCTTCAACCCAATACCCTTGAAATCATTCTTTTAGCAAATTCAAAGGGGTTCCAACAACATATCAAGATCGAGAACCATCTGATTAATTTTGGTGGAGGAGAGACTTACTCATAAGAAAGCAATGTCATGTGATTTTGATTCATTTTTGTTCTCGTAGTTGAAGATAGAGATAAAAAGTAGAATAATAGATTGTTGTATCTCATGTTCAAGGGCATTTTGGTAAAAATAAAGAGGTCTACTTAGCTTTTCAAGTATTCTAAAAAGTAAATTAGAGGTGTACTAAGTATGAAAGATCCAAATAACAAATTTGGAGGTCCAACTAGAACCACCCTTCATAAAAACCTTCATAAAAACCTGCATTCTAGGAGGAAGATGAAATTTTTCACATAAGAGTGAGAAGCTTACTATAGCCATGGGCAATAACATTAATTCTTACACTACAATGGGGCGTACAATTGAATTAGAACGGAAAGTTTTCATTATTTGTTGGACCCCAAACAAATTCATCCTTTCTTAAAAGAGGAAAAAGGTCTAGGCAAGGAGATATAATAGATTCTATTATCAATATCTGAAAACACAATATCATCCAATTTCTGTATCATCCAAGTAACCAAAGCATTCATTTATATTTTTAAGAGCAGAGAAAGTAATCTAAACTCATGCTGAAGCATGACATAGACAAAGAGTTACTAAAAGGTAACAAGTTTTTAGTACTACAATGTCGTCATTCACATATGTTTTATACGTACGTAGATATCTTCTTTAGCAGCTCCACCACATCAAACATTAACTACAAGCTCGATGATCACACACAAAAAATGAATGCAAGATAAAACACTTTAAAAACCTACCTTTATTCTGACGAAGAATATATGATGTGTGAGAAGAGAAGGAACGCTCTAAACTCGGAATTGTCGTCAATTGGTATTAGATTATGTGTGAGAAAAGAAGAAAACCCAAATGGAACTTTGAGTGGCGTATGCAACCATCTAACTTGAAGCTTCCATATGGTTCCTCAAAATTGATTTACAGAAAAAGAAACCTTTCTTCATACATAGACATTAATCAGCATTATTAATTAAGAATCTCTCTACATTAATCAATCGAGACCAAACTCCACCAACAATTAATAGAGACAAATATAACATTATAGCTTTCTCAAAATTGATTTACATAAAAGAAACCTTTCTTCATACTACGTCCGATACATGACATCGACATTAATAAGTATAATTAATTTGTCCAAAAAAATCAGCGTAATTAATTAGGAATCTTTCTACGGCAATTAACTGTGACCAAAATCCAACAACTCTATGATTTATGACAAATATGAAAAAATTTCAGGTTGAAGGGTATCTCTCTCTCTCTCTCTCTCTCTCTCTGCATTTTGAAGCCAGTAATACAAATGGGGCAGCAGGGTGGTATTGAGATTTCTAGCAGTCCTAGTAGTGTAGTGGATGGATTAATGAAGCCAGTGATAACGATGGTGGCAGCTCAGATTGCATATGCAGCAACGGGTATTTTCTACAAACTTGCAGCAGACTCTGGAATGAACCTCAATATTCTCGTTGCCTACCGTCTCATGTTTTCCTCTGCCATTATCGTTCCTCTTGCTCTTATACTCGAAAGGTAAATTTTTTTAATCATATTTTTTTTTTCCGTTTCTTACAATTATCTGATTCAAGAAAAGAAAAGTTCTCTTGCAATTTATATATATTTACAGGAACAGCAGGCCCAAACTTACTCTAGTCGTACTCTTTCAAGCTTTTCTCTGCGGATTATTTGGGTACTGATTCATAATTTCATGACTTGATTAGTGATCTAGCTAGAACTAATCGACATAACTTGTCGAAGTTAATATTCCACGTCGACCAATATTGCAGGGGATCATTGTCACAAAATTTATTCATCGAGGGACTGGCCTTAACATCACCGACATTTGTTGCAGCCACTGCAAATCTGATTCCGGCGGTTACCTTGATCATGGCCATCTGTTTTAGGTTGGTAAATGGATTACGTTTCCATTTATTTTCATTTTTAATGAATTGATCTGGAAGTATACGTGTGGTTAATTAATGAATTATGTCACAGGTTGGAGAAGTTGACACTAGGAAGCCATGCAGGGAAGGCAAAGCTTGTGGGGACAGTGGTAGGTATTGGTGGTGCTATGATCTTTACCTTCTTCAAAGGACCAGAGTTCTCCATCTGGTCAACTCACGTTGACCTTCTTCGAGGACTCCACGCGGCACCATCACCGTCATCGGTCTCGTTACACAGAAGCACCGGTAGTCACTTGCTGGGCTCCTTCTCGGCTCTCGGCAGCGCCGTTTCCTATGCAATGTGGCTCACAGTTCAGGTGGGCTTGTTTATGTAGTAATTTTGTGTAGTGTGTTTGCTTTTCGAAATAATGGTTTTGCACAACTTATTGGATGGAGTTTCAGGGAAAAATGAGCAAGAGATATCCATGCCCTTACTCGAGCACAGCTCTAATGTCAGTGATGGGATCGATTCAGTCGGTAGCTTTTGCACTCTGCGTGGAGAGGGATTGGAGCCAGTGGAAATTGGGTTGGAACATCAAGCTTCTCACAGCTGCATATACGGTAAAATCATCAATCATTAATTAAAAAGAATAACTACATGAGTTTTATATTCGATCTACCTCGTAGGGCTCCCGCTCTGAGCCGTAAAATAAGCAAGTCTATCTATACCGTCCACCATGCGTCAAATAACAAATCTTCAGATACACCGCAATACTCTCGCACAGTGTATCCGATTGATATAAAGGCTAAATATCATAGCTTGATTGGGTAGAAATTCCGTCATTTATGACAATCTACGACAGTTTTGATAGTACTGAGCAATAATGAAAGATCAACAATGTTGTATATTTGTACGAACATAAATTATTGTCATGTGATCAATCGATGTAGGGAATTGTATCTTCGGGGCTGGTGGTGGTTCTTATCTCGTGGTGTATACGCAAGAGAGGTCCATTGTTCGTGTCAGCTTTCACTCCGCTTTGCCTAGTGATTGTGGCCATTGCTAGTTCTTTGTTGATCAATGAAAAGTTAAGCCTAGGAAGGTAAGCAGCAAGTTTTTCCATATTGCATATAATGCGCGCATGCCTCAAATAGAAGTAGCTAATGTATGTAAAACGAATTTAAGTAATAAACATGTATTAATGTGTTCTTGCTTGGTTATTGCTGATGATCTATGACAGCATATTAGGAGGGATTCTAATTGTATGTGGGTTATATATGGTGCTATGGGGAAAGAGCAAGGAGATGAAGTCGATTAATAATTTAGACAGTGATCAAGAATAACCAGCTGCATGCAGCCTCAGTACTACCTTCTTGAACAAGACCCCAAAGATCCCCAACTCATCAAAATCGTCGCAACAACTCGAGCATTAGACACTAATACCTCCAGGATTAATAAGAAAAACACAAATCTAGGGTCTAGTTAAAGCAACTTTAGTATCTACTATTAATTGTATTTGCTAGTTTATCGAAAGAAATATTAGGAGATCATATGAGAGGGAGTGAGAGATCAAGAAGACTGTTCCTGTTTTCTTTCTTTTTTATTAGGTGATAATCAACTCTGAAATGCATGATCCGATTGCTGAAAGTCTATCTCTATGGTGCGATTTACACTGACGGATTATAGTCATTTTTGTTCTTAATGGATACACACACACACACAGATCGATTTTATCTAGAGCGAGGCCTCGCTTTGAAATTTCAGAGCGAGGTTAAGGTTTAGGGTTACTTTTCGGTCGCATATCTACATCTCGACCGTTCAGTTTTTAGGTACTAATGTATAGATCATCTTTGCAAAATTTTAGCGAAATTGATGATCTTTAAGGTATCTAACACGGTTAAACCAGTGGACGAATTGAATATGTCCAACCTGAACAGTACTAGCTTTAAGGCAGTTATCAATGCCTTCAAAATCATCAATTTGGTTGAAATTTTGCAGAGATGATCTATACATTAGTACCTAAAAACTGAATGGTCGAGATGTGGATATGCGATCGAAAAGTGACCCTAACCTCGCTCTGAAATTTAGGGTTTAGGGTTAGGGTTTCGGTCGCATATCTACATCTCGATCGTTCAGTTTTTAGGTACTAATGTATAGATTATCTTTGCAAAATTTCAGAGATAAACCCTAACCTTTCAGAGCGAAAAATCGCTCTGAATAAGATCTATATATATATATATATATATTGAAAATTGCAAGTGTGGGTAAAAAGGTTTTCATAAGCAAAAACCAGAGTCATTATACTCATAACGATATCGACATCGAGGTTTTCTTAATGGCTTACAGTCATTTTTGTTCTTAATGGATCTAGGAGTTTGGCTCTATTTTAGAGCAGCGAAATACCGGTTCGATTACGTCGTTATTTTCATAACCATATCGACATCGAGGTTGGAGCTCTTGGTTCTGATGAAGTCTGGAGGTTCACGGGTATCTACGGCTTTGCCTCCAATGGGGATCGAGTCCGTACCTGGGGATTTACTGAGGATTTTGGCTGCACAATCCTCTCTCAAGGTTGGTAGTCCCAAAATTGTTACCTCTGTTTTGTCCAGAGGATGTGCTAGCTATGCAATCTCTTCCGTTAGGCTCCCGATTCCCCTCAGATTTTTGATCATTCACCTCAAAAGGTAATTTTTTCAGTGAATAGTGCTTATACGGTGGCTCGACATTTTGGGTTAACCCTTCTACCTCTACTTGTTCCAATGGATCTCCTATGTTGGATAATTTCTTTGGGAAACGTGCCAAGCAAAGTGAACATTTGTATGTGGAAGGCACTGAAGAGTTTTATGCCTACCCTACTCAACCTTATTCAACGTCAAGTCGATATTCAACACACAACACACTTGTGTTCTATGTGAGGGAGAAGATGAATCCATTTGTCACCTATTTCGGGATTGCAGGGTCGCTCAATCTAGCTATTCTTACTTCACTTATGGGTTCTCTAGCTACTTCTTAAGATCAATTCTTTTCAGACTGGTTGAAAAATTACTCGATACTGCTTCCAATAAATGGAGCTGGATGAAGCTTTTGGTCTTGCTGTTGTTTGTCTGGAAAGGCCGGGATGATATATTATGGGATGAATGGATGATATCTTATCCAATGAACCCACAACAGATTGCAACGGGGCTGAATTCATGGCTAATAGTTTCCATGCAACTAATGCTCGTGCTTGCTAGCTACCTTCCCCTTCTACCTTTTTCTTTCAACATTTTCCACTCAACAAATGACACATAAATTCCACTACAATCTAAAACTCAATATTATTTTTTCCATGTCTGCCCTTCTCATTAATGTCCCACATTTTTTTTCTTTCTTTTACATTTTTTCCACAAGATGTTTGTATTTAAGGAAATATGAATTGTGAGAGAATTGAATCGTGCTTTTATTGATAATAGGGGTCTTTTGATATAGAGGATTACAAGACATAAAATCAGAGTTGTACAAGGAAAGATAATCGTACAATTAATCGGATATCTATAAATATCTCCAAGAATATCTCTAATTCAAAACCCTATTACAATTAGGTCAAGTAACCTAGAGTTTGGGCCAGACACATTCTGGATTTACTTGAACACTCCCCCTTGTGTTGCCCAAATGTGGTGCTCCTCTCGCTGCCTCATTAAAAACCTTGCCGAGTAACCCAGTGGGACAAAAATAACCTCGTTTGAAGGGAAAAAAGAGCACAACACACAATTCTCATTTCGAGACCTTACATGTAGACACCTCCTCCTGATGTCTATCTCTCCCTGATGACAATGGTCATGGGAGTTCGGATAACTTCCGCAAACGATGCTACCAACACATTTCTCGAAAGTGAAATTTAGGCAATGACTTAGTGAGCAAGTCTGCCACATTGTCCTCAGATCGAACCTAGTTCACTTTGATCTTGAGGAGAGTCTGTTTTTGTTGATTATGCTTGGTGTTGTCGCATTGGATGTAGCCTTACTTCATTTGTTCAAAATAAGCAGCATTATTCTAAATGCTCGTAGGCTCATCTGTGGTAGACTTCAAACCACAATTGCTTCGAACATGCGTAATTATGGATCAAATCCATATACATTCACGAACCACTTCGTGAAGAGATGTTGTAGACTTCAAACCACAATTGCTTCGAACATGCGTAATTATGGATCAAATCCATATACATTCACGAACCACTTCGTGAAGAGAAATAATTGTGAAGAGCACACTACTAGAATTATGGCCTCAGACATCGGCCAAAAACCGATGAGAAACAAAAACCCGATCGATGTCTTAGTGGGTGATGAGAAAGATCCGGAAAATCTAGACATCGGTTTTTAGCCGATGTTTGTATTAGTTTAGACATCGATTGCTCATTATAAAGTGATGTAAATAGGTTTAAATGATAACAAACTTGCATGTTTTACTAATGTTAAACCCTCATTTTATTGTATTTAATGCTTAAAGAAATATAGATCACACTACTACAAAAATCGAAACACACAACACTCATCACACAACAGAACTAAAATCTGCTGTTGTGTGTTAACACAAACTCTATCATACAACGGTACAAATATGTTTCTGTTGTGTGAATGTAAGTAAATTGAAAACTTTTTTTTTTAGGAAGATATTTTACAACTGAATTAAGAAGTTTCGGTTGTGTGAATGTGAGGCCTAGATGGAGGGAAATGAGCACATAATTTCCTCCCAGAAGGAGCTCAATTTGAATTATTCACACAAAAGTTTTTTTTATGTCTGTTGTGTAATGGAATGTTGCATGAACTTTAAGAAATTCTCTAGGTACACCTAGTGGAAGTTGCACAAATTTGTACAACAGATTGTCATAGTTCTGTTGTCTAAGCATGGAAACAAATTGCACAGCGTGGCAAAGTTTCACTCAAATGAAATCTGTAGTCACAAGCAGCAAATTTTCCCTCTCAACTTGCTTTGTAATCATATACTCATACAACGGTCCATTAATGTTCTGTTGTTGGAGAAACTTGAAGTCTCCCACTAAACAACTTGAGTAGTCTTCATTGAAATCAACAGTCTCGACCAGGGTTTACTCCACATTTCTTCTGCCACCTCCCGTTCTTCTTTTTCTTCTACTACCATTCTTCCGTTCCCAATATCCCTCTCTCTGTCTCTGTCTCTCTCTCTCCCTCCCCAAATCTCCCCCAAACTTGAATCAACCATGGATCTGGCCCCGGAAGAACTTCAATTTCTCTAAATCCTAAACATTCTTCGAGAATCGATCTCTCCCCTCAAATAGTCCCCCAAGACCTTCTACCTCACAACCCTAACCCTAACGCCGGAGACCCCTCTGTGGGCCGGCAACTAGTATCTCTGTCTCTCTCTCTCTCTCTCGTGAAACCTTTCTCTCAGTCTTCCATCTGGTTCAGTCCACTTTCTTCTCCGATATACTGACCCAAATCCCCACATCTCCTCCACCTGGGTTCACACATGTTTTACTTTGCCGATGGATTCTGATTCTCCGACCACCACATTGCTCTAGCCAATAGGGAATGAATCCATATTTCCCCCCCCTTTCTATTGAAGCTATTTGAATTCCAGTATCGATTGGCAATGGCGGTGAAGCTCGAGCTCTACCGGAATCGAGCCATTGGATCTCATTCCTTAATGCGGTATTTATATTCGTCTTGTTTTTTGGTTGATTTTCTTCATCGACCGTGGCCTCTACAGCTCCGGTTGGTCCTTGATTTTCTTATTATGTTCTTGATTATGCATACCGTGAAACTTTTGCTTGATAGCTTTCACTTTCACCAGAAGTAAGTGTAACCAAAGAGTCACTTTCACCATCGTCTATAGTTTTTCATCTTCCGCATTGCATCTTTGTACGGTAAGGCTCTATCTTCCTCTCTTTTGCTTCGCGATTCGGTGTTTTCCACCAAATGGTAGATACAGGGTTTCTGGAATCGCGAAATGGCTGCTGCATTGGCTTTGAATTGTTATATGTTTTGGTTTTGTTTTGTTTGTAGTTGAGCTGGTGCATTGCGTATAAATTACTCAAATTTTTGAGACATTGATGACAATGAGGTATGAATTCAATGTTTAATTTGGCGCATTGCTCCGGAAGTTTCGACATAATTTAAATGTTATTGTGGTTTGTCGAAATGCTAGATCGATATAAAGATTCCTAGAAGGGAAATAGAGCTAGAGGAAGAGTTTGGGAAAATGGGAGATAGCCAGAAGCAGTTCCAGATGGGAACCATTGAGGCTTTGAGTTTGTCGATGGTGTCGTCTGTGTCAATTGTCATTTGCAACAAGGCACTTATTAGCACACTTGGTTTTACTTTTGGTGAGTGTAGGGGATATAATTATCAATATGAAATGTGTTAGTTTTGTAGTCTTTTGCTTGTTGTAGTACAAAGTTGGAACTCTTTCCCTGCATATTTGCTTGCTCTTAGTAACAAATGTAGGTGGCACTGTGAGGTTGGTCTACCAAATAGAATTATCAAGTCTCATTCTTGTTGTTAAGATTGTAGGATACCAAATGTGTCATTCTTGTTGTTAAGATTGTTGGGGCCTCATGATTATGATTTAATTTTGCAGATGCTTCAAGGCTTTCCAAAGAGCAAAACATGAGCATGAGGCATTAAAGAGGCAGTTTGAAACTTATTTCCAGGTACCTCTAGACTCTTCCTTTCTTTCTGGGCAACTGTATGTTGTGTTTGATTAATTAAATAACTCTTGGAGCTATTTTTCTTTCATATATTTGTAGTTGAGAAGACAAGCTGGAATGGCACAAAGGTCTTGAATGCCACATAGATTGGTGATTGCATGAGGTGCCCATATAATAGGGAGAAACTAGTTGAGAACTATGTATTTTATCAATCTTGTGAACTCCTAGCTACGTAATATTTGTTTTACTATAGAAGGCACCCTATTCAAGTTTAGCTGCTGCAATATGCA
>BDJD01000627.1:254268-274788 GCA_002564525.1 Rosa multiflora
TATAGAAGTAATATTGTTCGAAAAATCTACTTCTAGATTTACCAATAAGGCAATTTCTACTACTCTATGATATATACTGCAATATGCATGTATTACGATATGAAGGCCTTTCTTCTTTTAATAAATAAATTTGCAGCTGTGTTGTTGTCATTTAATTGCCCTTATGTGTAGCATGTAATTCTTAACTTCCTGATCTAATGATAACAAGGGAGGTCATGAGAGGTTGGATGTGATAGAACTTTGTACATGATAAACTTTCTAGTAGGGTACCGATCGACTTGAAGGGTAGAGGAATCAGCCTATTTAGAATCTGTTAAAGCTTTTGAATTGTTAGCTAATTGGTTAAGTTTGGTGTTTGATGACATGGCTTTGGGAGTTATTTGACATTGCCACAAAGAAATTCTCTTCCTAATGTGCGCTGTGACATTGCCAAGCTTCTTGAGATTGGCTAGGAAGCTAAAGCTCAGATTCAGGTAATTTATCTTTTTTCATTAGGGTTAATTTACTTGCACAATATCTAGAACAAGTTCTAAGTTTTTGGTTAGTAATTATTTGGTATATGTATTATTAGAGAAGATAATATGATGGCAGATAAGGAGATAAAAGTAATGATTGGTTTTTCAGTATATGAGCTTTGTCTGAGATACAAGCACTGTTTGCTTAGGCTCCAACATTTCAATTAATTAGAAATTTGGAACTGAACTTTTCAATGCAGTTTTCAATTAATTTTGGTAAATATTGTCTACAAATATTTTCACTTAATTAGAAAGTTGACCAGTAGAGCTATCAATGCTTTGATTGTTATGGGATTTGGGACCTTTGCGGTGTCTAAGTTTCTATACCTTGTATAATTTTTTTGGATAATCTTAATATGGACTCTGTCAAAAGTCAACAGATTTGTTGTTATTGATTATATTTTCTGTTTTCTTGTCAGTTAATAAAGAAATTATCTACCAAATCACCTGATGGCCCTACCAAGATGAAAATTTTGGCTGCAATTGCAGAGGAACATAATGTCAAATGGGATCCCGAGGCATTTGAAGAGAAGCCACCTAAGGACCTGCTGGTAAGAATGGTTCAGCTCTTATTCATTTATTCATTGCTTGATATAGATGACATAAAACTATAGCTTTGTGTTTGTCTTATGTACACTGCATTTGTTTTGGACATGCCATTTGATTAATATAGTTTTTACTTTTCGGCAAAACGGACCAAATACGTTTGGAATGGCCAGTATGGATTCTGCTCCACCTCCACCTACTCATGATGTCAGGGGACCTCCTAATGTCTAAGTTCCGCCTAATAGCATGGCCAGTAAAGCTCATGTCCACCTGATCAACCTCCAATTGCTCAAGTTCCACGCAGAAATTATGAGTATCACGATGTTCATTTATTCATTGCTTGATATAGATGACATAAAACTATAGCTTCGTGTTTGTCTTATGTACACTGCATTTGTTTTGGACATGCCATTTGATTAATATAGTTTTTACTTTTCTGCACAACGGACCAAATACGTTTGGAATGGCCAGTATGGATTCTGCTCCACCTCCACCTACTCATGATGTCAGGGGACCTCCTAATGTCTAAGTTCCGCCTAATAGCATGGCCAGTAAAGCTCATGTCCACCTGATCAACCTCCAATTGCTCAAGTTCCACGTAGAAATTATGAGTATCACGATGGACCTATGAATTCTAATGAGCAGAATGCAAGATCATCTCATCACTTGGATGATTCTGCTTCTACAAATGTTTCTGCCAACAAAGCAACCACATCTGCCAAATTTCATCCAGAAACGACATCTTCAGGTACGTCAATTTGTCACATAAAGATTGTGGTTATTGAATTCAACTGTTTTGTGGTTGTATTTTGAATTTCTTATCTATTGAATTCAACTGTTTTGTGCCATTTCATATAGAAACCAGAAGCAGTCGAATGGAAATGCATGTAATATTTCCTGGGGACGAAAGTTCTTCTGGTAGGCAGAATGGGAATATGCAATTTAAGGATGCTGCATCTGCTGCAATATGTGCTAACTCATGAAGCTTCACAATAAGCTTGGAGGTGATGCAAATGAGAATATATATAGTGCACAGAATGCTTGATAAAATGGCACAAGAAGATTTTGTTGAAGCGAAAAGATATTATATCAGCTTTTGATTCATGTGTAGCTAGCTAGGAATGCTTTCTTGTTTGGTACATTACCTAGTCACTTGAATGTATGGATGTTTGAAAAATGGTAATGGAATGATATGGATTTGAACTTTTTATGTGGTAATTACTGTCCAATATTTAGTCTTACAACACAATGCAAATCAATGTGTTGTCTGACGACTGTAAAAGAGTTCAGAATTGAGACTTTTCCTACAACAGTCACTGGTTTGTAACCCAATTTGATTACAACATTCACACCACAGCTAACCAAATAGAGTAGTTGTGTGAACTAACAACCAACAACAAAAGAAAACAAAGTTCTGTTGTGTAAGATTCATAACACACAACAGAAATGAAACCATCTCCGTTGTTTGAGTAATCAACAGACAAGTCCGTTGTCTGAGTAATCAACAGACAAGGGATATAATTTCACTTCAGTTGTGTGTTATTAATCTCAGACAACAAAGAATGAGTAATATCTGTTGTGTGTTATGAATCTCAGACAACAAAGAATGATTTATATCTGTTGTGTGTTATGAATCTCACACAATAGTGAATTCTTTCTTCTGTTGTCTGAATGTACCGACACATCCCCGCACATGCCATGCCTGAGCAGAATTCACACAACGGAAACTGATATTCTGTTGAGCAAACTATTGTCACACAACGGTGAAATCACCGTTGTCTGATTTTTCAATCACACAACACTCGTTTAGACCATGGTTAGTTTGATCATCACACAACAGAAAATCACCGTCGTCTGATGACCTTTTTGTAGTAGTGTCATACAACACAACTTTGCATTTTAACATCGTTATTGATTTAAGAAACGATGACTGATACTGTTACAGACATCGGTTCCCATAAAAATTTCTTGTTGTTCATGATTTTGAAGTGTAATTTGCCACATATACCACGATTTTATATTCAATATACAAAGTCTAGTATTGTATGAACCAATATATTTACTTAGATTAACATCAGTGTGTAAGGAAAAAACGATGTTAATTATCTATAGCACATCGTTTCTATTGGAAAAATGATGTCTGGTACTTAGTAATATTTCGTTTTTGACAAAAAATCGATATCCATATATTTGAGTAACATCGATTTTCATTTTGGAACTGATACATCTCTATTATTAGACATCAGTTTTTATGGTTAAAACTGATTTCAACTTTATATCTAGACATCAGATTTTATAAAGAGGATGATATCCACAAAATATGTAGTTGCTGCTATAAATTGCAATTTCAACAGTTAACAAGAGTGATTTGAATATTGGGCTATTTTATCTGAAATCATCATCCTTAACAATTTACAAAATGACAAAATAAAACCCTAATTCACCTACTATAAGGCTAGCCTAACAATTAGTATTCATTTTTGTTCATATTGAAGAAAGCGCTTCGTTTAATCCTGAGCATATCTGAAGTAGTTGGGACTGACATTCTTCCCACTTGGTGTGTTGTCTCCACAACTTGCATACAAATTCACTTGCTTAGAAATATCTACAAGTTGAGCAACTTATAAAGACCCTTAACCTCTTAAGGATCTCTTCTATTAAAAATTAGAGCAATAATAAATGGATAGAAAGTCTGTATATTTTAATTTATGCTTTACTTTTGCAGAACCACTTCAAATTAAATTTCTGTTATTAATCAGAGTTATATTCTAGAAGAAATTTGTGGGAAGAAATTCTCTTTTCTAGTTCCCAATCAAAGAGGTAGAACAATTCTTGCAAGAGTTGAAGCTAGCTGGACTGTCACCACTGTCATTATGGCACCACCACCACCATTGTGATTAGTACCACAACCTTAAGAGGAAACTAACATGACAGCCCAGGTTACCTTGCAAACAATGAATTAGTCGGTTCTAGACAGGGAAGCGGGGGTCATTACCCATAGAAGATTGGATAACAACTAAACTAATGAATACAAAACAGATTACTACTCTGACCAGAAACCAAAACGAAAATAGAAACCTAACCTAAACTACTCAGATATCAATGAAATTTTATAGACATTAAGATAACATACTAAAATGGATACTGGTAAAGTTTTAGGGATTTTGGAGATCATTTGCTATGGTAATAAATTAAAAGAAAACAGAGGACAGAAACCTGCGAAATCAGAAACTAAAGAAATAAACAACAAAATGATTTTAGGGTTTTTTGGTTTTGAGAAAACAATCAAAATAAACAAGTTAGAGACAACCTATCCACTCTAAAACAATCAAGCAACAAAGCTTTACAACTTGGTGAACTTACAATTTTATAGAAAGTTTGAGGCAGAGGCAACAGAGTGCAGAGGCACAGTGCAGTAGATTGCAGTAAACATAGAGCAGTAGTGCAGTCCTATAGCATGGATTCAAATTCCACAAACATGTACTGATGAACAAAATTAACATAGAGCTCTTCTTTATCATGTATCTTACAAAAATGGTGAGAAGAACATAGCAGTAAATTGCAACCACATGTTTCATTGTGGTCAATAAGCTAATACTAATGGAATAATCTAACATGACACAGCTGTGAACCCAACTAGGTATGGAATCCATTATGTTAAAGACGACGATGGTAGTATGGCATAAACAACCATTATACGACGCATTGACAAATAGGAAAATATACCTTCTTTGGTGACCAACATATATATTCTTGTCTCTTTTTGTTTTTCATTTCCTGAAGTTCATTCTGGGGATGTTCCAATTTACCATATCAGCATCAACTTGAAAATTAACCTCAAGTTAAAAACTAAGTATACATTGTGAAACCTTAACTTGCACATTAAACTTGGTACGGATAGAACATAACAATATATATGGCTCAAAAATCATTCTTGATTTATCTTATATGAAAAGGTTAACAGTATGCATATAACATTAGCTACAAAAAAGGTTGCTAATTGTATACACACAGCAGAAGATATGAGACATACCAGCAAGCTAGAGGCATATTGGCATTCTGGACTTGTGTTACGAATATGGCTTTACAATTTACAATTGTTGGTGTATGAATTCTCTCTCTCTTGTGTCCAATTCAGAACCATCGACCTGCACCACACTAGCAGTCTTAACATAGGAAAATATTATGGAACTCAAAATTAGCAAAATAAGAGACCATGAGATGATAATAATAAAGATAAATAAAACACAAAACTAAGATAGGGTGCAGCAATGTGCTATGGACTTTAGCTAGATTATGCAAGAGGAGGACTATGACATGTGCTTGAATATATGTCAAACTATAAGTTAACAATAACCACTATTCTATCTGAACCAAACATAAGAGGAAATACTACATTACGTAGATTACAATACATGACAAACTAAAAGTATGTGAACCAACTCCTCTGATGTGAGAGAAGGTAAACAATGTACTTAACATTTTAATTTTATCTTGTAAGGCAGGAAATCCGTTAGCACCATTGGATCTCCTTATCTTAGTGTAAAATCAATGAACAAAATACGAATGATAAACAAAAGCTTAGACTCTGGCTCAGCAGGGAATCCTCCTTTCATCCTTGCTTCACGCTTCAACTGGACTAACTCATTGTCCTATATAATGCACACAAGTAGTATGTTGACATGAAGAATAAACATAAAGGGCAAATCAATTCAAAGAAGCAGAATGGAAAATTAATATACTAAACCAAATAAGATGTACCTTCTCTGCGTACTCCTTGGTGTACTGTTTGGATTTGTTGTAAATAAGCTTCCTATTCTCAGCATTCTTCTTCTTGGTGGCTTCAAGCCCCTGTTTCTTTGCCAAGGCCTATTCCTCCTCTCTCTTCCTCTTCTTTAGAACAGACTCCGGAACCACTACCTTGACTACTTCACCGATCTCTACAAATGTGGATCACAGATAAATGAATATACTTTCAAAACAAGCCTAATTCAATGTAAACTCACCACTCAAAACAATATCTCTGAGAACAGTGTTTCACACACACCAAAAGGGTGGTTCAAAATATTGAAATAAAAACTAAAAATGAATGAAGCTAAGAGTGCATACGATTCAATCACTGAAAACTCATCCACATCTTAAACTGAAACACACCATACATGCATAAATAATAAAAGATACCAAATTAAAATAGGTACTTCTAATCCACTTCACTGAAGAACCCTGGAAACCAACTTTCTACTAAAAAATTTCAAATACACGAATAAAAAACAAGCTCTAATCGATCAAAACGAAAGCTTTCCCAGTGTTAAGGCTAACAAAACTATAGTTAACTTCTATATATACATCAAATTCTAACTAATCTGAACACAACCGTACATTCAAAACCCAGATCCAAATCAAAATAAGCTTTGAAAAATATAGGCACTCACCGGAGTTAGAGTATCAGTCTTCTGAATGGGCATCGTGTCCTCTATTTCTCCAAAGCAAAGGGACCTAAGTAAACCCAGTCAATTCAAATCAAACAAAGAAGAATATTAGTGTCACTAACAATCACAAACAAGTGAATTCTTAGATCTTGAACAAAATCTTTCAGAAACTTTAAATAAAAATTGAAAAAGACAGAGAAGGAGCAGGAAGAACCCATAATCTGCAAACCCAGAAAAAAAGAACAAAGTGTGGAGGCTAGTTGGACCTGTTGGGCTCGGATCTCGGAGTAAGGACTTGCTGTCGTCGGACGAGAAGCACCGGCTAGCGTCCAAAGAGAGCTTGCCGGCAAAGGCGATGAAGCCGGTGAGGGGACAGAGGCAGTTAATGAGGGAGAGATAGGTTGGAGGCGGCTCCAGTTGGCTTAGTTCGGAGAATGAAGTCGGGGACTTGGAGCACGTCAGGTTGGAGAAGGAGGTCGGGGACTCGATGCAGGTAAGCTTGGAGAACGATGAGGTCGACAAGGTGAATGAGCTACTGAAGTCAAATTGTGAGAGTCGGCTAGGGTTCGAAAGTTTTAGAGAAAGCGGAAAAAAAAATACCAAGTGTTAGGGGGAATGAAATAATTGGTCCCCGCGGTTCTCAAACTTTTAAACTTAGTCCCTCCGCGTTTTTAAAAATTTTTCGAACGAAACTTTTCACACCGTTTAATTTGGTGACTGATGTCCATAATAACAATAGAAGTCAATTTTTTCACAAACTGATGTTAATTAGCACGTTTTTTAACATCAGGTGCAATCCTGACTGATTTAATAGTGGCGATGTCTAATGACATTATTATAGTAGTGGCAATAATTTCTGCATTGTTCGAAGATATAGCGACTAGGATCTATTCTGTAGACCTCCAAGATATCACGGTCTTACCCATGATGAACACTTAACCAGTTTGGGAATGACCTTTGTGTGGGTCAGAGAGATACCCAACATCAACAAAACCTTCCAAAACACTTATTGTTTTGGGATGGGGATAGAGGACGCAGGCCAGTGTTGGCGGCGTTCCTGGTGTGTGATGGGTTCGAATCTATCGTTTCTCTGTAGGGATAGAACAAGCTCATATCAATCGTACATCTCAAGTACCGAAATAAATCTTTTACACTAATCCAAAGGCGTCGCGTTGGTGCAAGCGCAAAGCTATATCTAGCTAACAAGTTTACTGCAAATGAGATGTCCAGCCTTGTGCATTGAGCTAAGTACAATAATGCGCCTATTGTAGTTAAGCATGGCACTCTTTCCTTTAGCACGTATTTGTCATCATCCTTTGGACGAAGAGGACCCTTTTCAAGATCAAGACTACGGACGATCATGGAGGTGCTTGAAGACTTGACCTTGTCAAATGCCTAAGCATCTATCAACATGATGCTCAAGTTCCAAACAGAGACATAATTGTGTTCTCCGAAATCCTTCATCTCAAAGTTAGATTTCAAGTATTTAGCGGTTTCCCTTAACTCTTTAAGGGCTTCTAATGAAGATCATGTCCAACATAAACCACGATAGAATCCGAAACTTGTTATGGAAACGTGCGGGCATATCCCTTCCCAATCAAGTAGTCACTTTAGTAAGCGTTTCAACCTCTTTATAAAACGCGCTCCGTGGTCTAGAGCCACTTGACTTGGGTAAATGAAGTTCACCATGCACCTTCATGTATATTCCATATCTAGATCCCTATAGAGATACGTAGTGACCACATTCGTAAGCTGCATGTTCAGTTATTCGGAAACTACCAAACTGACGGGTTAGTGGAGTGCAATGACATCTATTACGAGAGAATATGTCTCATTGTAGTCGATTCTAGGGAGTTTTGTGAGATGCCTTGCTCCATAAGGTGAGATCGCCATCTCTTTTTCTCATCACGCTTTCTAACAAAGACCCATTAGTCAATAGGTTTTATGTTAGGAGGTGTTGGCGTCATTAGCTCGAAAACCTTCCTCTTCGTTAGAGAATCCAACTTAACCTAGATCATATCTTTCCATTTAGGCCAAATTTCTCTACGTTGGCATTCATTCATCAACAGAGCGTGGTTCGATATCATCAGACTCAACAACCTCATGCGCAACGAAATGCGCAACTACATCATCAATTATGATGGAGTTTCTATCCAACGTCTCATGTACACTAGTGTAATTTTCAAAGAGCTCTATATTCTCAGGAATATGTTCTGATATTAAGGCATCCCCAAAGAAAATCATAATCCAGAAGATTCTCATGAGACGGATTTTGAGTCTTGATGATCAAAGGATTGGAATGTGCCAAAATATCCTTCGAACCCACAGGCCTCCCACGCATCCTAGCAGGGGCCATGGCCTATAACGCCAGAGCGCTACTCTCTTTGGCGTTGGCGCCATGCCTACCTCCGTGTAGGGTGGCACTACGTTCTCACTTAGGGATGTCCTTCCTTGCATGCATATTTGCAGCAGATGTGTGATCTTGTCACTTTAATAGGGATCGAGATGAGACATAGTGGGGACAGACCACGACAATTCCTGTCGTTCCTGTTTAACATTCATGTTCTTATCTCTCCCTAACGATGAGAAGACTATCTCATCAGAGTGAAAATATATAAATCTAGAGGTAAAGAGATTGCCTAGTAAGGGCATTAAGTGGCGGACGATTGTTGGAGTCTCATATCCAACGTATATGCGTATTCGTCTGTGATGACCCATCTTAGTGCGTTGCGGTGGCGCAATAGGCACATGAATGGTACACTCAAAGATGCGTAAGTACGGGATATGTGTGCTCAGTCACTAGCTGTAATGCAGAGATAAATTGAGTAGAGGTGGGTCATAGACGAATAAGCATAGCTGCATGAGATATTGCATTACCCCAAGCGGATATAGGAAGATTGGTGAGCATTACTAATGTCCGGGCTACCATTGTAGTCGTGTCCGCGAGACCATTTGGGTGTATATATATGAGAATATGATGTATTGTCCAACATCAGTCCCAGTGATATGCAATAACCATCGAAAGTCTTCGATGTAAAGTCTCTAGCGTCGTCAAGTCCAATTGATTGAGTGGAATTATCCGGAGAGTGAGCCCGTCATCATATGATATGTGCTATGAGTATAGTTTAAGCAGCATGACAAGTGGACAATGGCACAACACGTGACCAGCGTGTTTATATGTCAACCAACATCATGAAATATTTAAACACCCGCAAGTTCGTTGAATCGGTCCACAGAATCTCCTCGGATTCTATATAAGAGCAGAATGAGTATTTTCGTATCCTTTGCATAGGATAGTCTTGGTCTTAATTTCCATAAGGAACAAGCTTTGTAGAACGAGCGAGAGGTCTTAGAAGCAACCAATAAGGATTTTGGTTGGACCTGAGCGTCTGAAACGCTATTAGAAGCAAAATTGGTGACTACATCACCTATTATGGCGTCATGACCATGGGAAATATCATCCATGGCGTCATGACCATGGGAAATATCATCCATGGCGTCATGACCATGGGAAATATCATCCATGGCGTCATGACCATGGGAAATATCATCCATGGCGTCATGACCATGGGAAATATCATCCATGGCGTCATGACCATGGGAAATATCATCCATGGCGTCATGACCATGGGAAATATCATCCATGGCGTCATGACCATGGGAAATATCATCCATGGCGTCATGACCATGGGAAATATCATCCATGGCGTCATGACCATGGGAAATATCATCCATGGCGTCATGACCATGGGAAATATCATCCATGGCGTCATGACCATGGGAAATATCATCCATGGCGTCATGACCATGGGAAATATCATCCATGGCGTCATGACCATGGGAAATATCATCCATGGCGTCATGACCATGGGAAATATCATCCATGGCGTCATGACCATGGGAAATATCATCCATGGCGTCATGACCATGGGAAATATCATCCATGGCGTCATGACCATGGGAAATATCATCCATGGCGTCATGACCATGGGAAATATCATCCATGGCGTCATGATCATGGGAGACGCCTACCATGGCATCATTAGAGTGGACAGGGGCGACCTTAAGCCATAAGTGGACGGTGGCGGCACCAGAGGCAGTGGCTGTGGCAGTCATACTTAGTCCAGGAATAAACCTTTGATTCTTGCTTCATTTCGCTGGAAGGAATGGATGTCTGTGTGAAGTCTTTAGTAGACAGATCATCATATCATGACTAGGATGACCTATCCTGTCGTGACAAAGCTAATATGTGTCTAAATCCAGGAGATTTTCTCTTATAACTTTATTGGATTTAATGGCTCGAATAGTGGTGACATAAAAAGCCAATAGAGAGACACATAATTTTCTCTAAGATGCGCCTTTATTGATAATCATTAGAGGAAACGCAAAGAAACTATTTTTCTTTCTCGATCTACATGCATTTTCGCATTGAATTTGTTAGCTAGAATAGCTCAATAGGGTTCGATTTTCCCTAGGTGCGTAGAGATTTTATGTGATAGTAATCAAGGTGCCATTAATTTGGCAAGCAGAATTTGGGCTATTCCATGTCCTTGAACTAATCCTGATGGCCTAACCATCATAGTCACAAAGATTATGCTCAGAAATTGCAAATGGAGTGATAATGAAAAGAACTTTTATTCAAAAGCCAATGGTTTACATCATTGTTTGTTAGCAATTAAGAAAATCTAATCCTAAACTAGCTAATTCAAAAAAAAAGGCAGTCGTTTGACTTCTTTTGGTAAATCCAAAATAAATATGACCAGGTGAATAGAGAGATGTCGGTGGAGCACAGCTCGCTTAAGTAACATTTATCTCAAACCTTTGTAGACATCATACTCACTTTGGATGAGCTTAAATGAAGAAAAACTAAATCAATGGCATTTAGTACAAAATATATGGCAATTGCCTGTTACATCTCTTGAAAAAATAAAGACTTATTTAGAATCGTCAGTCTCTTGATCTGGGTTGGATTTGAAGTCTCCAACCCTTTTTTTGGGATCGACTTCTTGATCCTCTTGTTCCATGTAGTGAGCTTCTCTTGCTTCACAATATGCTTTGTAGGCGGTGACAATTTTTTTAAAATATTTTTTATTTTTTATTTTTTATTTATTTTATTTATTTTATTTATTTATTTTTTATCAAAGAGGATCAAAGGGTTTCACTCCTGCCCCTATGGTGACTCGAACCCATGACTTCGCACATAGGTAGTGGGTGCTCTAACCACTGAGGCGGTGACAATATTTTCACTAGCTCTACAAATATGTGCCTAATGACCGGATGCTCCACATCAAAAACATACATCTTTGTGCTCATGCTCCCTTGATTGAGGCGCTTTGAAAGCGTTATCAGGATGGCTCTTAGTATTGGTGGGGCCCCCAACATGGCCAGAGGCGTTGTCTCTCTCTATCCACGTTGACCTCTTCAGTCTTTGTTCACCTATTTTGGTGGTTACCTTCCTCATTAGAGTGAGAATATGGACTAGAACATCCAGAAATGTCCCTAGATTTAGGGTTTCGCTCTTGGCGCCCTCTTTTAGGGGCGCGACTATAATTGAACTTCAAAATATGCTTTGTTCCCATGGATCTCGAATTATAGTTCTTCACAAGGATGTTGTCATGCTTTTCAGCGACATTCATGGCTCCAATGAGCTCATGAAACCTTGTGATCCGTCCTGCAATAACATAGATTCGATAGTTCTTAGCAAGCATCAAAGCAAAGACGAAGAAGGTAAGAGAGTCCTCTCCATCAACATCGCATATGTGATATCTTTTCCACAGAATTCCATCAAGGATTTAATACGAAGTGCTTCCGAGTTGTAATCAAGAACTGTCTTGAAATCACAAAAGCGGAGATTATGCCATCTCACTTATAGGTCAGGAAGCAAAGAGTCACAGATGTTGCCAAAGCATTCTTCGAGTGAGACCCACAACCTTCTGGGGTCTTCTTTATTCATATACTCATACTGCAGTGAATCATCCATATAACGAGTCATTAAGATGATGACTTTCGCCTTATTTGCCTCCAAGGATGCTCTATTTGCTTCCAAAGCTTGAGCATGCTCAACAGTTAGCACGTCCTGGATAGGCTTAAGAATCGTATCCAGGATTTCTTGGGCCTTGAGATGCTGGGGGACATCACGAACCCACTTGTGATATCCAAAGCCAGTTGCTCCTAATGGAGCGAAGTCCAGTTTCTTCAGGTTACTCATCCTGAAAGAGAACAAGAAAAATGGTTAGTTTCGGAGAAGAAGAAGCTACCACGAAAACAATAGAAATTTTTTAGCATAGTCGTTCCCAAGAAGTTAAGAATTTCTCAGTGTAATCACTCCCAAGAAATTCAATTCCAAGAGGTATTGGATTAGATCGAAATAATGATGTGTATGTGGTCGATCGTATATTCTCGACAAACTTTAAGTTTGGAGGTCTCAACAAGCTCCAAGCTTGGAGATAGCACGAACCCCCACATAAAATAAGAAAGGATAGTAGAAGAAGGGAGGTTAAAAGTCTCCGAGAAAAGAAAAGGAATTGAAAGTACACAAAGTAAGAACTTTTAATAAAAAAAATACCTCTTTTTGAAGTCGCCGAAAAAATTGGTCAGAAAAAGGTTGCCGGAAGAAATTGCAGGTGGCTGTCGGTGAGGGGTCGCTGGCTCTGCCTTATGTGTGTTAGGTTTTTGTAAGGGTAACAATCTGGACTTTCGAGCTACACTTTCGAGGCGAGGCTAACAATCTGTAGCTGGCGAGGCTAACGTTGGGCGCTGGCTTGCATGCTTACGCGCTGGCGTGCGCGAGGCGTAGGGTAGGCTGTGATGAGCTGTTGCGAGGGTTGCTGCAAGGGTTAGGCAGATGTAGGCAGGCTTGTTGTTCACTGGGCGTGGCTAACACAGCGCTGGGCGTAGGCGCTAGTGAGGCTATCTGCTTCGGCAGGTGCCAGAGGGCGTGCAGGCGAGGATGCTGGGAACAAAGCGAGGCTAACACTGGTGGTAGGAAAGCTCTAGCGAGGCTAATACTGGAGTAGGAGCTCGCAAAGCTATGTGGTAGGGATGGTGAAGCCAGGCTAACCCCGCTGGCTCAGGGGCTTTCCTGCCGATTCCTATTATTTTGCCGCTGGTTCTGGACTCCTAGGATCAAGGGCTTCAAGGTATGTGGCAGAGGTAGGTATGGTTTAAAGGTTATGATTTTAGGATTTCAGGGTGAGTGACAGATGTAAAGCTCATCTTGGTGCCTAGGTTGGCGGTGAAAGATATGAGCTCTTCGTTGTTGAACTGTGTTCCGTTGTCTATGATGATTGTATGGAGGACGCCGTAGCAGCAATAGATGTTCTTCTTCCAGAGGAAGTGAGTTACCTTGGCGGTAGTTATTGCTGTCAGCGGCTCTGCCTCTATCCATTTGCTGTTGTAGTATATGGAAACAATTATGTACTTGAACTGACCTCTAGTGGTTGAGAATTTGCCAAGTAGGTCCAAGCCCCAAGTGCAATGAATCCATGGGCCGATGATTATCGAAAGGGGTTCCGCCGAGGCATGGGGGAGGTCGGCGTACTGTTGACACTTGTGGCAAGACCTGGAAACCTTTCTGGTGTCGTCGCCATGCCATGTTATTTGAAGCTGTGAAATAGAACTTCAACGCGTACTCCACGTTTAGTCCCCCTGGTCCTGTCAAAATAACGCCCGCGCCACATGCCTTGGCGTAGGTGAAGCCGTCCACATGGAGGTTCCAGTCTGATTGTTGCTTGGGTACTGGTTCCTCAATTGTTGTCATGGCCATGTCGCCCTCCGCTGGCTCTGAGATGGGCGCATCCTGTTGCTTCGTGAGTTCAGCAATGAAGTCGGCCACCGCCTAGCCTTTCATAGCAGTTCGTGGCTTGTAGTCAATGTCGAACTCGCTGAGCTCGATGACCCACTTGTTAAGGCGTTCGGAGTGCTCATGGTTCTGCATTACTTACTTCAGCGGTTAATTAGTCAAGACATGAATTATGTGGACCGAAAGTACTGGCGGAGGAGTCTGGCAGCTACAATTAGTGCGAGAGCGAGCTACTCCAGGGGGTATATCTTGTCTCCGCCCCATTCATACCTCTGCCTGCCTAGAATACTGGGAGCTCGTCCTGTCCTTCTCGCAGTACAATGTTGTAGCTTACTGTTAATGGGGATACCTCTAGGTAGATGTAGAGTATCTCCCCCTGTATAGGGATGGAGAGAAGTGGGTCTGCCGCTAGGTACACTTTCAAGCTCTGGAATGCCGCCTCACAATCTAGGGTCCAGTCAATTTCTTTCTTGTGGGTCCTCTTCATGACCTTGAAGAATGGGAGACATCTATCGGTAAGCCTGGATATGAACAGAGAAAGGGCGGTTAGTTTGCCCTGGAGGCTTTGAACATGCACTTTCCAGACCGGAGACTTCATGTTGAGGATGGCTTGCACCTTATCAGGGTTAGCCTCTATGCCTCGTTCAGTGACGATGTATCCCAAGGACTTGTTGGCGGTGACACCGAAGAAACACTTTTCGGGGTTGAGGCCCATACCATAGGCCAAGAGAATGGCGAATATAATGCGGAGGTTTGCCACGTGTCCGCTGGCCTTGATACTTTTGAGTAGCATGTCATCCACGTAGACCTCTATTATTTTGCCTAGGTATTCCACGAACATGGCGTTCATCAACCGCTGGTATGTTGCCCCAGCTTTCTTCAATCCGAAGGGCATGACATTGTAGCAGTATAGGCCCTTGTCAGGTTTTTAGGTGATGCATTCTTGGTCGTTGGGGTACATATTGTTTTGGTTGTATCCTGAGAAGGCGTCCATCATGCTGAGCAACTCATGTCTGGCTGTAGCATCAACCAGTTGGTCAATGCGGGGTAGAGGGAAACTGTCTTTGGGGCATGGCTTATTGAGACCCTTGAAGTCTACACACATCCGCCACTTTCCGTTAGTTTTCTTAACCATGACCAAGTTGGAAATCCATTGGGGATAATTGACTTGGCGGATGAACCCGATGCCCTGAAGCTTGGCGACCTCTTCCCCTATTGCACGATATCTTTCCTCGTCAAAGACCCTTCGCCTCTGCCTGACCGGATAGAAAGACGGTTTGACGCTTAATTTGTGCGTGATGATTTCAGGGGAGATACCCGGCATGTTAGCGTAGGACCACGCGAAGACGTCGGCATTGTCCCGTAGAAACTGTGAGAGCTGGGAGCCGATTTGGACCGTCTGCTTAGGGTGTTCGTCGGAGATGCTGATAACCCGCAAGGATGTTTCTGGGTTGACAGGTTCCTTTTTTGCATATTCCTCCTGTCGTCCCTAGGATCTTCAATTGCATCTGTGAACGGCGCATGGTTTCCCACTGTTAGGATCTCATGGCGGCGTGTTGATCGTGCCACAGTAGTTGAGTAGCATTCTCGTGCTAGCTGTTGGCTTCCTTTCACACTGCCTATCCCGTTGGGTGTAGGGAACTTCATGAAAAGGATATATCCGGCTATGATGCACTTTAGTTTGTTGAGTGCCGGTCGACGTATGATGGCATTGTATGAACTGAAGCAGTCGACAACGATGAACACTGTGTGTGTCTCCACTATGCATGGACTGGCGCCGATGACTAGGTAGTCAGAACCTAGTCGTTACATGACGTCGCCGGAGAAACTGAGCAGGGGCTCATGATCTTGGAGTAATTTCCTATTCCGCTGGAGTTGGTTGTAGTAGCCATTGAAGATGACATTGACAGCCAATGGCGGAGCTATGTGAGGACCTACTGGGTTCTATGCCCCAGTCAAATTTTGGTTTCTAACTACATATGTATTTGGTTCTACATATATATCACAACCACTCAACTATCAATTGTTATTTGTTAATCGATTTTGTCTGATGCACCTACCTATCCTCAAGTTCTTTATCTTTATTGTTTCTTCTTTTTTCCTGCAAGTAAATTATTTTGCATGTTAGCTAACTAGAGTTTTATTGTATGCACGTATTGATGATTCAATTAGCTTTGTATAATTGTGGGGAGTTCAACTTCCATAAAAGTGGTTAAAAGTGTTCATGAACTAAAATAGAATGATAAACTATTTTATTTAATATTATAAGTTTAACAAAAAAAATTTAAGTGCCCCACTTAGATTAAATTTCTGGCTCCGCCCCTGTTGACAGCGGATCCGTTGTCAACAAGGACACTTCCCACAGACCATTTATCTAGCATAGCGTCGATCAAGAATGGGTCATCGTGGGGGAGATGTACTCCGAGCTCTTCTTCCTCAGAGAAGGTAATGGGCTCCCACCCAGATTTTGGTAGTTTAGCGGATCTGTCATAGTGGATGTTGCAAATTTCTTTGGGGTGGTTAGCGTGTGCATATCGCTTTCTTGCCCTATGAGACATGTTGGTTATCGAAGCACCGCCGTCGTTGGTGTTGATATAGTGCATGGGCTCGATGTTAGCGACCACAGGGGGCGGCTGACGTACCTAGAACTGGTCCAACTTGCCATCACAATATAAAGTTTCAATTGCCGTTTTGAGAGCATTGCAGTTGTTGGTGTTGTGACTATTGTCCTCGTGGTATTTGCACCACTCGCCGATGTTTCTTGGTTTGCCCACCGTTGGGTATTTTCTTAGGGGTGGCGGTGGAATCTGGTCCTTGCATTGATCGTATATCTTTTCATAGGAAGCTATGAGGACTGTGAACACTACGTACCGCTGGGAGGACTCTGTTTGCTTGTTACAGTTATCCCAGTGGGATGAGCAGTTTCCCTTGTTGTAATGTTGGTCCTTTTGCTGCTTGTTCTGGTTGTTACCTTATTGCCACGTACTCTCTCTTCTTCTTAGTTGGCGGCGTAGCAGAGGTTTTGTTAGCGGTCCCCTGCTGGCTGGAGGAGGGCTGAGTGGATTTTGCTGGCGTAGGCAGAGATAGTGGCGTTTCTTCATATGTGATGAACTCTGCTTGTGCATGGATGACGGCTTAGCTCATGACGTGGTCATACGTGGCGTTTGGATGATTGTAGTTGAGATGATAGAGAAATGGTCCTTTTAGGAGTGCTTACTTAAAGGCTGCCAATGCCATAGTTTTATCAAGATCACGGCACTGAGATGCCGCTGCTCTCTACCTGGTGATAAATGCCTTCAATGTTTCCTCCGCGCCCTGTTTGACGCTGAACAACTGGCTTGTGTTGTGATGTCCGGCGGCCAGCAAAATGAACCGCAATAGGAAAGTGTTTGACAGTGCGTGGAACGAGTTGATGGATCCCGATGGGCACTCAAAAAACCAACTCATGGCCTCTCTGTCTAACGTTTCACTGAACAAATGGTAGAGGGTGGCGTCATCGAATCCCTTGCTATTAGTGACTTTTTTGAAGGTGTCCATATGGACGAAAGGGTCAGTCATGTCGCTGTATTGTGGCAACTTTGGCGTCTTCGCATGTGCTGGTCTGACAGCCTGCAGGATTCAGGAGGTGAATGGTCCTGGCCTGGATGCGAAGAGCGGATTTGAAATTCACGCTGGGGCGCTTGCCTCCGTCTGGATTAGCCTTTGCTATAATTACTGGATCCTTTTTAGGATTAGGGGCGGTTGCGTCGCTGGGGGGCCCTGCCTGGAGGTTCTACTGCTCCAGCTCCCTCTTGGGGGCAGGCGGATTGCCTTCAGTTCTAGCCCTGACTACGGAGCGGCTGGTGTGCGGTTGTGATTCCGCTTCTTGTTCTAACATTAGTAGTGGTGGGGGTGGATGATCCATTCCCAACAGCTCAGGCAGGTTTAGTGGTACCTACATCTGTATTACAGGTGTGGGTATCAATCGTCCGGCGTTGGGTCGGCTCCTAGTGCTTTGTGATTGCTCGCTTTGTACTGGGTTAGCCCCCAGCGCCTTGTTTAGTTTGTTGAACTTCGACATCAGCGTGGCCACCTGCTTCTGGGCCTCAGCCTTTTCCTTGCACTCTTGTTCGCGCTCCCTATTTGCCTTGTGGAGGTCTGCCAATGCCAGCTCATACATAGCGGTGAGGTCTTGGCCTGGTGGGCGATGACTACCGCCCAGATGAGCCTCCACTGAGACTTGGATTTGTTGGATTTGGGGGGTGGCCTGAGGCTCCACACTAGGATTGATTGGAGTGTTGAATAAGGCGCGGTTAACGTTAACCGCTGGGTTAACATTATCCTCTGGGTTGGTGGGTTGGTGGTTGGCGGATTGATCCGCTTGCTCCTCGGCTTTTCCCCCGCTACCATTAGTCATGGTGATTTTTGTGGTAGGATGGTTTTTTGCTCAAGGATTCCCACATACGGCGCCAATGTTAATGTCTAAGATTCAGTGGTAGCTAAATCTAGGTTAACGATGGTCCAATGGGCGGACCGCTACTTGTGATGCTATTGTGACTCCCGCTATCTGTCAAATTAAATACAAAGGGCATCAGAGGGAGACCGCGGTTGACGGTCTTCTCTTCTCCGATGCCTAAGTTAGTTAATGTATTTGTGTTGACAACATAACGGTAGGTAAGTAGTAGGGTTAATTCCTGTTTACCTAGAAATCACATGTATTTTTCCCACTTGCACCAACAAGTTTGTATTGTGCCCATTTACACAAATCTTAGAGGAAAAGACCTATAGGGGTAGTCTTTTCTAAACTAGTGCCTAATATGTCCTATGCTGACTTTTGGGTTCAACATTTGCCTTTTCTTAGGAAAACCTGTTCAAACTCTTGAAAAACAAAACTAGCCTTCAACATGTCCAAGTTTTTCACCTAACGACTTCCTGTCTAACGGTTACTTTAACAGGAGGAATCACTGCTGCTTGTTTCTATCTTAAGCTTACGCAATTTTTTCTAAGAAACAGAAAGTTCAAGCCTAAAAATAGTGCAGGAAAAGAGGCAGAAACGGATATAAACATTTTTAAACATCAAACTAAAATAAAATGACAAGGTGGATGAGCAATCTGAAATTATTCATTCAAACATAGTTACAGACTAAAATTCAGAGCCTCATTCTCAGGTAAAAAGCTAAAAAGTTGTTTAGCTACCCATAAGAATGATTACAGTTACTTACTTGTAATGAAAGCACACTACTTCACACTAGACGGAAAGAAAGAGCACTCTGCTACTATGGCTTTCTTACTCCTAGAGAGAATATGAGTCTACTCAATTTTCTAATCTAGAACTGATAGACGTTTTTTCGAATGCCTTACAATTGAAGCTAAAGCTCCTTATATAGGGAGCGGAACTCAAACTGAAATTCAAAACATTTAAATGTACAGAACGACTCCTTAATTTCTTGCTTTCCTGAGTGCTTCTGCTGGTGGAGGTCGGACGGGGAAAAACAGATTCTTCTAGGTGAAATGTTTTTCACCTTTCTTTTCTGAAAAGCAAAAGTAGCTTTTGGGAAAGTTCCAAAAGTACTTTCGGTGCTTTCTACACCTGCTGCTTCACATGTTCTTGTCTGTTTCTGAATTGTGACCAAGGACAAACGAGTCGTTATCCGCCTGAGCCATACGAGCAGTTGTTGCATTGTCTTCGACATCTATATCAACATACATCTTGTAGTGATTGTCTGTTTCAAGCTTTTCAACCCATTGTACGCATGCCAGTGTCGAGTCTATCTGCTTTCTTGTGAGAGATATGAAAAGGTCACTGCTGACTACATCAGGATGGTCGTAGGCAGTGATCGATAATGGTTTTTTCTCCTGCTGCCAGGGAGGTATTCTTGGTATCTTCAGAGATGATCTTCTTGATGTACTCTAGTGACATGGCCTTCATCCATGGAATGCTTGAGTTTGGCTGGCCATTGTACGCAACATAGGTGGGCTGAAGATATCGACGTTGAATGATTCTCACATAATGATACGGAGAAATGTATTCAACTTCACCTTTCGTTTTCTGAATTCATTCTGGCGGAGTGGATCTGAACTTCAATCTTAGCATGCAGTCATTTTTTCTGACGTTTTTGACTGTGTTGACGATTATAGGGGGCAGTCTCTTGAGATCATCATTTGTTTAAGTCCACAGATTATGGACAAAACCATTTTCAACAAGCCAAAGCTTGTGTTCTTGAGGATGTTCACTCTGAACATTGACTAA
>BDJD01000628.1:6495-29403 GCA_002564525.1 Rosa multiflora
ATTTTACTTGATTTTAGGTCACAAGTCTTTTTTTAGTAGGGATTACTTCTATGAGCTCTCTGAAATGTTTCTAATTTCTATTTGTATCACAATTGATTGTCGGTATATAAGACTAGATAAATGATTTAAAAAAAAAAATATATATATATATATATATATATATATAAACTGTTCTCCCATATTCTTTTTTATTTATTTATTTTGATGAGAGAAACAAAAGTAAGAGAAACAAACCTATATAACAAATTAAGCCCTTAGCAACTCCTCCTCCCAGCTGATCTAGATGGAACACTGGGAAAGCAAACAGGGGAATGCAATTAAGCCAAACTAAGGAAGTATTATCCTTATGAACAAAACTAGCTAGTTTATCAGCTACAAAATTGACTTATCTAAAAATATGTCCAAAACTGATGAAAATAAAGTTTGTAGCTAGTTTTTCGATATATTCTACAAAGGTTTTGATTCTCTAAAGAATTGAGATATTTCCCACAATTAATCAGCAACTTGGAATCTCCCTCCACCCACACTTTAGTATGATTATAAAAAAAGTGCTGAATGAAGACCATCACTAAGGACAGTAGCTTCAGCCACAAGAACACTAGTATCATCAGTTTTTTTGAAGCAACAAGCAAAGGATAACCATGTGCATTTCTCATAACAAAACTAATAGAAACTGATCGATTCCTACTCTAACAATTAGGAGGTTGTCATTTGATACAAAAATATTTGGAGACTCTCCCGTACCCGTTCTTATTATGGAATTCTAGCCTTCTAGGTAATGTGGTTGGTAGGTAAATGACCAAAATATCAAAAGTCATGGAAATATTGATAGTGCGAAGAAAAATATCGGATATTGAAAAAAAAATTACTGAAATTTTAGATAAAAGTTGTATAATCAATTAAAAATACAATATTAAAAATATGTGAAATTAATATCGATACTTATAAAAAACAAAAATTTTAATGAAATATCGAGGATATACATCCGAATAACATTGGTAAATAATTGCTCACAATCCCACCTATGTATAGTTCCAATTTCGAACGGCTATCACGACACCATGGCTCTCCTTCCACCACCAGCTTCGCCTTCCTCCCTTGCTTCTTTCATTCCTCGTCCTCCATCTCTCGCCCTAAAATCCACAACCAACCTCACATTTCCCAAACGTCGTCGTTCCGTATGCACAGCTTCATGGCAAGAGGTACGCTCCTCTCTCTCTCTCTCCACCCCTACCAATTTCCATTGCTGCACTGTGATTATCACTTCACTGCTGACGTATTCATTCTTCTGAGCTCCTTAGCTTGTCGGAGTTGTGGTATTCTCGGCGATTCCATTCACCGCCGTGAAAGCCATAGCCAATAGCGCTCTCGGAGAGTCGCTGCAGCGGCGATTGGAAGAAAGGAAGAAAGTTGCGGTTGAGAATTCTTCCAGGTTCAGGGCCTTGGCCCAAAATGCTCGAAATCGGAGGTAATTTTTCGGGTGAGCCATTATCTGTGTATCTCAAACAATCCATGGTTATGTAGTTGATGTATCATTTTTCACTCTCAATCATTTTTTACTGTAAGTTGTAACATGTCGTCTATAAATTTCATTCATCGTTGTTTCAATAGCCAACACACTTATGGAAAGATGGAAAGTGTTATCTCTAGTTTCTAAGGCGCTAGCTATTTTTATGATTTATGCAAGCATCAATAGCTTTCTATCTGTTAAGTTGGTCATAGCCACTGTCTAGCTAGTCATCTGCTGAGGTTCCATTCGAATACCCCATAGCGAAACCAATGACATTTTACTCAGGACCTTATTTTGGGTTTACCAACTATTAATACTAACCTATGTTCTCTTAAACAAAAATTCTAATTTTTATTACTTCTTATAGAAGTCATAAATTATTGTTCGTTTACTTATATGTCTTACGATGTCTAGTAAAATATCTGTATAGCATCGCGGACTTACCCTAAATTTGTACTAACTATGGGGTATATTTCACAGCTTGTGGTATGGAGAAGAGCGTCCCCGCTGGCTTGGTCCTATCCCATATGATTATCCGGCATATCTTACTGGAGAACTACCTGGGGATTATGGTTTTGATGTTGTAGGTCTGAGCAAGGATCCAGTGGCTTTCCAAAGATATTTTAAGTAAGCTGCAGTTTCATTTCTTCTGTTATATAATCTTCTTACTGAGTTCTTACTTATAATTTACTACAGAGTCCTATTGGTTTTAGGCTTTTAGCTGTGATTCATTATATCGCAATAGACAGAGGGGTGACAAATTTTTACATAGAATATGCATAATGAGGCAACGGAGGTGTGTTGAGCAGATTACTAGAAAAAGAAAAGGAGATGAAGCTTTGATACTAGGAAGGGAGAGGGTTTAGTTTCTCATCTGCAATTTGCAGATCATACTATTTTCCTTGTGTCTGGTGTAAGTAAAGCTGGTTCAATCTTCTGTAAATCTAGATTGTTTTTATGGTTTATCTGGTATAATAAAGCAAAATGCTCCTTGGTGGGGATTAATTCTGTAGATTATACAGTGGAGAGGTTTGATAACCTATTGGGATGCACTGTTGGGTATTGGCCTTGAAGTGCTTGGGTCTTTTGCTGGGGGTGATCCTAGAGCACTGATCTTTTTGAATCTGGTTATAGAGAAGGTAGGGAGAAGATTGCAAAGTTGGAAGTTGGTTTTCCTCTCCAGGGAGGTCTATTTAGTCGGGTTCAAGGTGTTCTGGAGACTCTAACTAGTTTTTGTTTAAATTCCCAAAAGGGTGGCGAGGAAATTGTAGATGATAATGAGAAACTTTCTTTGTAAAGTATTAAGGAAGGCAGCTAAGATCACATAATTAAGTGGCAATGGTTGTCAGAGAGTAATGAGAGAGGAGGCCTGGGAATTGGTGACCTATAGAAGAAATGTTTGGCTTTGTTTGCCAAGTGGTTATGGAGGTTTCGTTTGGAAAGTGACTCTAGTACATTCTGATGAGAGACAAATATGGGATTAAGTCATTAAGGAGAATGGGGGATGCAGATGTATTAGTAAGGGGCACTATTTGGGTCCTTCAAAGGATATTTCTCATGGACGACATACCTTCTCTACGTGCTGTCTGGTTGCAGTGGGAAAGATTGATAGGGTAAGGTTGTGGGAGGACTTGTGGCTGGGGACAATTTGTTGAAGTCATTGTTTCCTAGGCTTCCTTACTTTTTAGACTAACCAGGTACTGCACTCAACCATAGCTACATCTGTTGATCACTCTGTCTACCTTTTGAGTTGGGGTTTTGGTTTTAAGAGGGATTTAAATAATGCAGATATGAAAGAGCTCTCTTCCATGCTACTGCTGATGGAAGGTGCTAGTTTTTTTTCCTTCTAGAAATGACTCCTCAAGATGGAGATTAGAAACTCGTGAAGCTCTTTCGTAGTAGGAGTGCTCCTGTGTTAGCAGGACACATTCCTATTGGGTCGTGCATGGCAGCTGGTATAGAGTTCCAAAAGAGGTGGTAAGAGCGGTTATCAACAGGGCACACATGGAAGTGGCTGCTATTTCATTCCCCAAAATCCTTAGCAAGTTCTTGGATGATCTTTCTGATTCTTCAGCTTTTGATCCTACTTTTCATATCTGTAAAGCAAAAGTTTCTTCCTAGATTAAGATTCTGAGCTGTGGCACATAGTAAGCTAAATATTTGCGACATGATTCAAAGGTGAAGACTGGGTTTTGGTTGATCTCCTAACTACTGCATAATGTGTAAAAAGGGGGAGAAATCTGTGGATGTCTTCCTTCACTAAGTTCTTAATATAAAATATAAAAAAATAATAAATAAATAAAAGGTAACTATCGTAGTTATAAACTATATCTTTGTAACTTTCCTGATGGGTAATCACAATGTGGTTACTGCTTTTACATTAATCTGCTCCGAGTGGTTTCATATTTACTCTATGGATCTAAATACTTTGTTCTGCAAAGTTCATTTAAAGGATACTTGTTTTCAAGTGTTTTGTTATGTTTAGTACAATATTGGAATTGTGTAGCTTTAAATGCGTATGCAAAAGTGTAAATTTAATTGTCAAATAATTAGAATATTCTTTGTTAAACTGCAGCTTTGAAATACTCCATGCGCGTTGGGCCATGCTAGCTGCCTTTGGTGCTTTGGTTCCAGAAATTTTAGACCTGTTAGGAGCCTTTCACTTTGTTGAGCCTGTATGGTGGCGAGTTGGCTATTCAAAGCTTAAGGTTAGTACTTTCTGTGTTGGAATTAACTTTTGTTTAGTAATCAATTTTTCTCTCTGGGAATTTGGTTTGCCATGTCATTCCTTTTCCTGTGAAATCAATACCATAGATCTTCTCAATAAAGTGAAGACCATTCAACTACCTTGATTGTTCTAGGAATGATGAATGAATCTAGCTGAAATGATGGACACTTTTATTTAGAAATTTAGTTGTGCTGATTTTTTGGTCAAAACAATGGATGATGGAACTGCAGTCTGAAAATTAGTTGCAGTGTGTTATATGGTGGATACTGGATACTCTTTTGATACTTACAAAATGATTTTTAACTTGGGTTTACTATGCCGCTTATGTAGATGAAATCCTCAGTATTGTCTGTCGTGTAAGACATGAAAGGATTATCTGTCATTGACTCATTCAATCAGGAAGACACAATCAGCCTTTTTCAGTAGTTTTAATCCTAGTCTAAGAGTGTGTCTGTTCCTATGTTATTTCCTCAAAAGTAGAGTCATATCTACAGAAATAGGATCTCACCCTCAGATTTCACTTCTTTTCATTTAGAAAGTATTCACCCCTGTAAGTCTTATCCATCCACCGGGGTTGGGGGATCTATATATGACCATACCCCCTTCAGACGCAGAGGTAGTTATGGAGATTGATGTTCAATCATATGTTTTAGACTTGTTATTTGTAGACTTGTTATTTGTCAACATGCTTTCCAGTTTCTATTAAATCATCTTATTATGGTTAGAATTACAACCTCTACCTGTTTATCCTTTTGCCTTTGTGTCGGACCACATTTTCTGCAGAAATTAAAAAACCTCACCCTAGCTTGACTACCTAGTTTTATAGAACTATTTTGCGAGTTGTGTGAACCTTTTAATATCAATCTAAGTTACCTACAACCTACAGCATATGACCACATACTCGTGGTAAAGCTCAAGTGCAGGTTGGCAAAGGTTGGTTACTTGGTTTAGAAGTGATAGTATAGATTCTGCCAATCTTGTTATCTTGGCATAATATGCAATATTATGGTGTGTTAGTTTCTCCTTGAAGTGGATATATACCATCTGATAAATTATCAACTATTTCTGAAGCATTGTTGTAGGGAATAACTGTTACTGTACACCCTACCCCAGAGATGCTGTCATGTTATGTGTTTTCTGAATGGATTTTAGGGTTTAGGCTTATCGATGAGCATATGCAAAGAGCATTATCATTAACTTCTTCCTTCTGGCTTATTGATGTTCACCAGGGAGATACACTGGATTACCTTGGCATCCCAGGACTCCACGTAGCTGGAAGCCAAGGAGTAATTGTCATAGCCATATGCCAAGTCCTCCTGATGGTAAAGAATCATTTTCAGGGCTCACCTTTTCATTATATTAAAGTTTCAACAAGTTGTCAAATGGTGCTTGGTACAAGTTGGTTTGTCTGCACTGGGACTCATGGGGCTCATGGGGCTCATTTAAGAGCCTGACAAAACTTATTGTCGGTCATTCTTATTGTCGGACTCATTATTAGTCATAGAATATGGAACTTTAACTTGAAAAGGAAACTGGCTTCTTCTTTGTCGTCGGCCAGAATAATTCACTGTACCAAAAGAAACTTGGTCGCTATGGCATAGTCTGGAACAATTCCTTGTCCCAAAAGACTTCATGTTCATACTTTGTGATCATATAAACTTGCAGACTATTGGAATGCATTAGGAGAACCACACCATTCCAAAAGTATGTCATCATCATTGACAATTTAGGAACGAAAAATTAAACTTTTGCTACTGGTGGGGAAGACATAGCTATTCCTTACATATTTGCCTGTCATAATTCTGTTTGTAGCTTGTGTTTCCCGGCTCGTAAATGCAGACACCTTTTTCAGGTTTCACTTACTTTAAACATTGATGGTGTCTAGGTTGGACCAGAATATGCAAGATATTGTGGCATTGAAGCATTAGAGCCGCTGGGAATCTACTTGCCAGGTGATATTAATTACCCAGGAGGAGAGCTTTTCGATCCCTTGAACCTCTCGAAAGACCCTGTAGCTTTTGAAGAGCTGAAGGTGAAAGAGATAAAGAATGGGCGCCTAGCTATGGTTGCCTGGTTGGGCTTTTACTGTCAAGCAGCCTTGACAGGTAAAGGTCCTGTACAGAACCTACTTGAACACATTTCAGATCCCCTACACAATAATCTGTTGTCAATACTCAACCTAATGTAATCTTCCTGTTGTACATGTTATAAACAACTGTACAAAGTCCAAGTGACTGTAAATAATAATAATAAAAGATAATAAATAAATTTAGTATACTAGAAAATGGTGACATATTTATGAATTTTTCTTTATACAGTAAGAAATAAAATTTCTCTAACAACCTCCATCCCTTACGATTGTTTTTTTGTTGTGTGCTCATTAAGAAACTCCACTTGGTTCTTAATGTTAGGTTAGATTTGCGTAATGAAATTGATTAAACAAATTTTTTTACCACAGGCATTGATTTGGGTCAAAGTAATTGAAGTGGTTGGGATTGGAAGATTGAAATGTAGAGTGTGAATGTGCTAGTCGCCCGGTGCCTGTTGGATGGGATTGGTTGCGTCTTTCTTCTTTCTTTTGGCCACAATTTGTTGCTTAAATGATGAATGGCTAAGCACTTAAGCAATCCAAATCGCCTTCTTTCATGCATCTTCCCTTCCATACATAGGTCCTATCCTTTGTCGTTTCAATTGGCTCCTTGCTTGGCTTCTTTGTTTTTCTTCTCTTTTCTTCATTTGTTTTTTGAAAAAGACCTCTTTCTTCATATATCAAAGACAAAATAAAATCTTTGTTGAAAAGTAGTTTTTCTTCGATCTTACTTGACTCTAATGGTAGAAGACAAACAAATTTCACTCTACATATCTAGCAAAAATTAGGTGGTCAATTCAGTGTAGTGATTTTACATGAATAATATGAAAATAATGACAATATCAAAATCAAACCGTTTTCAAATCTTGAAATTACTATAGGATGATGTGATGTGAGATTGTGAGGTGAAAGTTTGAGGAGAAGTTAGGTTTCCTGGGAAAAATTATGTGAACACTATGACTTGCATTGGTCTCCCATCAACAAAGCATGAGGTTGGTCTGGCGCAATAATTATAAATACGAGTAGTGACATGATAACAATATGAGAGCGACTCCATCGTTTTAATGGAGAGATCAAAATCAAATTGAAATGGAAATGAATGGTCCACATATCCAAATCAAAATGCCTTTCACTTTTTTGGATACATTTTAATTTTCATGCGCTGTGCCCATCGTCATGCCCCATATGCCGTGCGGCCGTCAAGGCATCAATTAATCATCAAAGATCAAACGTATTCCTTCGATTCTCCCAAAATGCCATCTTTTTTTATTTTTAGAAAAGAAAAAAAAAACATTTTTCTGCTTTCTCTTTTGTTTGTGGGATCAATATTCTCTTTTGTTTGTGTATCAATATTGATAAAGTTTTGGCACCATATGATGGAGTTGGAGCTATCAAAGATGTGTCGCTTAATACATTTGCTTTCTGGATCAAGGTGCGTGGACTACCGCCGGATTTTCATACGGATCGCTGTCTTAGGAGGATAGGGAGTGCCATAGGTCGGTTTGTGCAGAAGGACACCACAGAATTTGCTGCAGGACGAATCCGGATTAGGGTTGAGATGGACCTGCTGCAGCCTATCATCTTTCGGCGTAGCTTCACGGTAGATGATGGTATTGTAGTGGATTTGGAATTCTTCTTCGAAAATTTGTATGGGCGGTGCAAGGATTGTGGACTTGTCACTCATGTTGGCTTACCGTGTTCGGAAACTCCTTTGTCGGCAGAGCTGCAAACTGATACTCTTTTAGCACGTCGAAATCTGGAGCGGGCTTTGAACCAAGTCGGAGTGATACAGCCGGCTGGGCCAATGTTGGTTTTTGGGGCACAGAATACCCCCCAGGTTGGGTTAGAGAGGTTTATGCCGACTGTTAAACCTAAAGTGAGGAAAGACATACGTCGGAGGCCTTCTGTTGGCAGTGGAGATGGTAGCTCTGGGGTGCAGACAGACTCAAATGCGACTGAGCTTGCTGGTGGTAGTGAGCCTAATTCTGATGGCTCAGGTAAGGGGACAGTTGGAGCAAGCAATTCGACAGATCATGCACTGAATCCTGCAATGCATTCTCCTGGTCGTGGACTGCGTCGTAAGCGTGTGGATGAGGATGGGATTTCTCCAAAGAAAATGAGATTGAGCTTGGCAGTTGGAAGAACGAATCTGGATGCTATGACCATGGGTTTGTGTAATGTGAAACCGGCTGAGAAGGTATACAAGAAGAGAGGTAGGCCGAAAGGTACAAAAAACAAAACAAAGGAGTTCAAGGTGGTTCAAGCTTCTCCTATGAAAAAGTCTCCATCAAAGAAGAGTAAGTCTCCACGAAAAGTGGAAAAGTTGGTGAATGGTTTGCCAGAATTTACTTTAGTTGAGGTTGTCAATGGTTCTAACCCGTCTAATGGGAAGGAACCTCTAGTTGCTTAGTAGGTTATCCTAGTTTTGATTGTCTATGCTAGTAAGAATGTCTCTATAAGTCTTGTGGAAGTGCTTAGCTTTAGCGTACCACAATTGTGTGCTCGGTGTTTTAAGGTTAGGTAGACTAGATTGCCTGCAAGGCGAGGTATTTTTATGTGGCATAGACTACTCTGAGCAGAAATGTATTATTGGAGTAGTCTTATGTACTATTCTTGATCTATGAACCGGGACATACTATTGGTATGTTTCCATTTTATCAAAAAAAAAATAATATATTGATAAAGTTTTGGATATTTAGAAACAGATGATTCAAACAAGGGTTAAATATTGTTTAGTTCATGTACTTTGTCTCTCTCATCGTTTCAGTCTCTGACACTCTAATTTAATCTAAAAACTCCCTGATCTCACAATTTCCCTCCAATAGATCCATTTCGCGTCAAATTAGGAGTTGACCTTGGGTGAAATGTCTAATATACCCCTTTGTTATTTCTTTTTCCTTTTTTTCCTTTTTAATTTTTTTTCTTTTTCCTTTTTAATTTCTTTTTTTTCTTTTTTCTTTTTCCTTTTTAATTTCTTTTTTGCTTTTTCTTCTTTTTTTCTTGTTCCTTTTTTCTTTTCTTTTCGTTCTGCCTACTTTCTCCTTGCTCAAAATGGTGATTTGGATTTTGGGTCTGGTTGAAATGGTGGTTTTTGATGGTCAAGTTGACCAAAACCAGAAGTGAAGAAGAAGAATAGTAATGGAAAAGAAAAATGGCCGCCGGCGTGGAGAACAATAATTGGGGTTTCGGGTCGATCTGGATTAGTTCGCCGACGTGGCGCTACTAATGCAGTAGGATATGATGGTCATTAAAAAGGAAAAATAAAAAAGGAAAAAAAGAAATTAAAAAAGAAAAAAGAAAAAAGAAATTAAAAAGGAAAAAGAAAAAAAGAAATTAAAAAGGAAAAAGAAAAAAAGAAATTAAAAAGGAAAAAGAAAAAAGAGAAAAAGGAAATTAAATAGGAACAAAAGAAATTAAAAAGGAAAAAGAAATAACATAGGGGTATATTGGACATTTCACCCAAGACCAACTCCTAATTTGACGCGGAAGGGACCTATTGGAGGGAAATTGTGAGGTCAGGGAGTTTTTAGATTAAATTAGAATGTCAGAGATTGAAACGATGACATATGCAAAGTATAGGGACTAAACAGTATTTAACCCTTCAAACAATATTGATAACCATATGTTTTATTAACTTATTTAATAGTGAAAAATCTCTAGTATCCATCTGATATCGTACAGAATTTTCGCCTTTTGTGAAGATGGAAAACAATGTGCGACCAGATATTTATAATGAAGTCAAGGGAATCCTAGAATATCATAGAGGTGACCTACCAATGAAAGTTATGTATTGTAGATGTGAAGATGCCTTGGACTTTTGTCCTAGTTAAAGGTTGGATCATAGTCTCATTGAGAATTTAAGGACCCCACATGGACATACCTCGCCTACAATTTAGACTTTGAGCATGATTCCCCTCCCCAACTTTGTAACACATATCAATTTATACCTGAATCTAAACCAGCCTTAATTCGTGATTTCTAATTAACCCTTAGCCAAAATGCACATACTGCTAGCTACTTCCAATAATTGCTCCGTCTTGCCGGAAGAAAAAATTGAATTGCTTTAGTAGAGTACACGTCAAAAAAAATTTGTCTGCTTAAATACAAAAAAGCATGACTAAATGTCATGAAACTCTAATCGTTAAATGACACAAATATCATTTAAGTTATTACATAGAAGAGAGACAACAAAAATAATAAAAAATAAAAAAGAAGATAAACTTTTGTCCGTACCAAAAGAAATATAAAGTATAAACTATAGTCATATATATGTATGGGAAAATCGTCCGTACAGTACCTGACCTTTTCCCCATTCTAAACTTCAGTACCTCACGTTCAGAAAATATCAGAACGGTACCTCAGGTTTCGACCCCGACCTAAGATCGGTACCTGGTGCCGTTAGCTCTGTTACGGAAACTGATAACTGAAGGATATTTTGGTCTTTTCATGTCTTAATCCCTTTTTTTTCTATCAAAATATTTTTTTCTCTCTCTCTCTCTCTCTCTCTCTCTCTCTCTCTCGTTCCCATTCAAACCCAGAATGGTGGGGATTGTAACAGAAAAAAAAAAAGAGCTCTCTCGTCCGAGAACACGAAAACAAGAGCAAAAGCTCTCCGATCCTTTCCTTCCTCCACCAGTGATCAATCGACGACAAACAACCTTCTGTGGCTTCGTCTCAGCCTTGATTTGACGCGGAAGGGACCTATTGGAGGGAAATTGTGAGGTCAGGGAGTTTTTAGATTAAATTAGAATGTCAGAGATTGAAACGATGACATATGCAAAGTATAGGGACTAAACAGTATTTAACCCTTCAAACAATATTGATAACCATATGTTTTATTAACTTATTTAATAGTGAAAAATCTCTAGTATCCATCTGATATCGTACAGAATTTTCGCCTTTTGTGAAGATGGAAAACAATGTGCGACCAGATATTTATAATGAAGTCAAGGGAATCCTAGAATATCATAGAGGTGACCTACCAATGAAAGTTATGTATTGTAGATGTGAAGATGCCTTGGACTTTTGTCCTAGTTAAAGGTTGGATCATAGTCTCATTGAGAATTTAAGGACCCCACATGGACATACCTCGCCTACAATTTAGACTTTGAGCATGATTCCCCTCCCCAACTTTGTAACACATATCAATTTATACCTGAATCTAAACCAGCCTTAATTCGTGATTTCTAATTAACCCTTAGCCAAAATGCACATACTGCTAGCTACTTCCAATAATTGCTCCGTCTTGCCGGAAGAAAAAATTGAATTGCTTTAGTAGAGTACACGTCAAAAAAAATTTGTCTGCTTAAATACAAAAAAGCATGACTAAATGTCATGAAACTCTAATCGTTAAATGACACAAATATCATTTAAGTTATTACATAGAAGAGAGACAACAAAAATAATAAAAAATAAAAAAGAAGATAAACTTTTGTCCGTACCAAAAGAAATATAAAGTATAAACTATAGTCATATATATGTATCACTATACCAGTAAATTAGAATATTCTGGTTGAATACAGAAGCTAGCGCACATACAAATGGTTCAGAATTTACAGTAGAACACTTCTTTTTAATATAATTTAGGGCAGTACACTATACCAGTAAATTAGAATATTCAAGTTGAATACAGAAGCTAGCGCACATACAAATGGTTCAGAATTTACAGTAGAACACTTCTTTTTAATATAATTTAGGGCAGTAATAGAGTCGTTGATGTCATATTAGTTGATTCCTATGTGAAATCCCACTAGAAGGTAGTTTGGTCAAGCTTAATCAAGTGATTAATTAAATGGAGAATAGTCGTGAAAGTGAGTACCTAACCCTAAAATAATATCATGGTCATGATAAGCTTGGCTAGTTGTCACGTACTTGCCAATGGAGTGAAGCGCGAACACCGACAATGCCGTACACAAGAATGATTTTCTTTTTTTTCTTTAATTTGGGAGAGTACCAAATTGCACTAGAAATATCTTATCTTCTCATTTAAGAAATTAATTGATAAGTTGTGGTTTGATTTTTTTGGGTATTTGACTTGTATTTGTAAAACAATTGAAAACATTATAGGAGACTTTAAGTTATGAAACTCCTAGGATCCCATCTATGGAATTGAAATATTGTTGCACGATGAGGAGAATGTTCATCTTGCACTAAAAATGACGGATGAGAAAATAATTTTTAGGAAAACCAATTAATTATCTGAATTCGAGTAAATCTTAAAATACAAAAGAAGTTATCGTTAACAAAGTATGTATATATATATATATATATATATATATTTTTTTTTTTTTCAACTTTCTTAATATATCAGAAGTGGTGTTTCTAACCACGAAAGTGCACAGAGGCCGCTGATAAAAATTGCCCCATGTGGTTGTTGTCAACAACATATAATGTGTGTGTTTGGTTAGAGAATAAACTTGATTGGCTCATCAACACATGAAAAATGATTATCAGATTAAAGGCAATAGACTGAAACTCAAATTTGATGACAAATTGAGATACGTGTCACAGAAATGTTGACAACGTAGTGTATTTGCAAGAAAAATATGACATATCTACTCTTAAAAGAAAAGAAGATATCAAATCACGTATAGATTTTTAAAACTCAACAAGAATAAAATAGTTCGAAATTAAGTCGGTAATGGCATTTGCGGTATTTACAAAAGAAAGAAACAAAATGGAGAAACCGTCAAGGGAGAATAGAAGAATCCTAGGGCATGGAGAGGCTCCTCCCGGAGACTTTTATTTTATTTTCTTTGGAGGTCAAAAAACAACAAAATGGTATCTCTCCTCAAATAAATCCAATAATGGTTTTGGCCCTTCCCTCTCTAATGGGCCACCCCATTTCCCCTCAATTATATATCATCTCTCACGCGTTTCTGCATTTGATTTCGGACGGGCCCCACACTTCCAGCTGGATTTCAGGCCCTGTTATTTTATTGTTATTATTAATTAAAATATAGGAAAAACTGTTTTTTTTTTTTTTGGAGAAGAGGAAAAACTGGTGTTAAAAAAAGAAACGAAACGAAACTTTTGCTGACAATTTGCAGTCCTTCCTTGTCATTCTGTGGCCGAGTAGCCTCATCTCAATCTTCTTACGAGTTACAACCATCGCTTTTCGTTTAAATATGCTATTTTATATTTGCTATACAATTATAAAATTAGTTATTATGTATTCTTAATTCTTATGTAATTAAAAAATAAAAAATTAATATGTAGGTGAGTTTAAACGTAGTCAGTAAATTCCTACTAAATCGACCATTGCCTTTTATCAAAACATCATCAGCAAATTTTATTTTTGAGGTTTTATTTCCGACACCTAACATGGTGATAACATTTAGTACTAAAGTCTCATATGCAACATTTTAAGGGTAGCAGTGGAGTCTTATTCAACACAACGTTAGTACTCGAGCATGTTATATCCACCCACGACCACCAATCTTAATCCAAAGTTTTCACGCATCAAGCTTTTCAGAGGATTGTTACGGATATTTTTTGTGTTGTGAGTTTTGCTAGATATTTGGGGGCATCCCATGCATGTTTATTTTGGACCTTGACAATTGTAACACTCCAACCCAAATTAATAAAAAATAATCCAAATTTAGGGTGGATTGGAATTATGCTAACCACAATCTATCTTTCGTAAGCACCAATTGAAACAAAACTGACCACATTATCGCATAGACTAAGATCAATACCTTTTATCACAAGCCACTATATGGAGGTGAGGAAAAAAAAAACGTATAAATAAGGCTATATATGTTCTTTTTTTAGTGGAAATTAGATTCATGACATCTGTTGGATTTGGTGACTTTATTATATGTGGATTCTAACTCACAAATTTAAGAAACAATTGCATGTATGTGTTTGTGTGTGTGTATTTTACGTCAGGGATATATATTGTATGACATCTTAACCATTTCTGAATTATGATTAAACAATGTATATAAAAACTTAAAAGTGTGATCAATGAAAACTTTCATTTGGGCATTTATTTTTGTGACTTTACTGTGGTTGGAAATGTATGAATTCTACCTCATAGTTTTACGAATAATTGTGTGTATGTTTACATCACGTATAAATAAGGCTATATATGTTCTTTTTTTAGTGGAAATTAGATTCATGACATCTGCTGGATTTGGTGACTTTATTATATGTGGATTCTAACTCACAAATTTAAGAAACAATTGCATGTATGTGTTTGTGTGTGTATATTTTACGTAAGGGATATATATTGTATGACATCTTAACCATTTCTGAATTATGATTAAACAATGTACATAAAAACTTAAAAGTGTCATCAATGAAAATGTTCATTTGGGCATTTATTTATGTGACTTTACTATGGTTAGAAATGTATGAATTCTACTTCACAGTTTTACGAATAATTGTGTGTATGTTTACATGATTACATCATGGAAATGAATATTGTATGACATTTAATAGTTTTTTGAGCATGCAATGTACATATAAAAGTGCGATCAAAGAAATCTTTCATTTGTGCATTGAAATGCAATCATGTATAATCCTCTTCTTTGTGTGTTTGGTATTGTGCTTTTTTCTTGGGTAAAATATTGGAGGAAACTAGAAGTTTAACATCTCATAGAAATTGCTCACACCCAATGGGAAAATTATTACATGGTCCCGGATCATGGTACACATGGTGGTCCGGAGTGATGTTATTGGGCCATGTGACTCGAAGTGATTTATGATTGGTCTCTTAAATTTTTTTTTTTGTTTTCACCCCTGCATGGTCCCCACCATATTTGAGTAATATTATTGGTAATTGGCTTGGACCACCACATGACAGTGTCACGTGGTATTCCAGGATCACCTAATAATTCCTCCACCCAATGGATGTACAGAAGTAGGCAATTAATTGTCTGGAAGTGGGTAATTAATTTATGATAATAATAAATTTTCTTATTAATTATTTATTTAAGTTTTTGATTTTTTTATCCTTAAAAAATAGATAAATATAAATTATTTTAAGGATATAATGTAAAAAAAATAGGGCTACATAAGTTAAAATAAGGCTAAACAGTAAAAAATAAAAAATAGAGTGTGAAGGAAAAATAGAAAATAGAGAGTGAAGTGATTACGACTATTTTGTTGGCCTCTTTTCCTAGGACATGTAAACCCGGCCAAAAGAACATTTGTGCATTGAAATGCAATGATGTATAATCCTCTTCTCTGTGTTTGGTATTGTGCTTTTTTGTTGGGTAAAATATTGGAGGAAACTAGAAGTTTAACATCTCATAGAAATTGCTCACACCCAATGGATGTACAGAAGTAGGCAATTACTCGTCTGGATGTGGGTAATTAATTAATGATAATAATAAATTTTATTATTAATTAAGTATTTAATTTTTTTATCTTTAAAAATTAGATAAATATAAATTATTTTAAGTATATAATGTAAAAAAAATAGGGCTACATAAGTTAAAATAAGGCTAAACAGTAAAAAAACAAAAAATCGAGAGTGAAGAAAAAATAGAAAATAGAGAGTGAAGTGATTACGACTATTTTGTTGGCCTCTTTTCCTAGGACATGTAAACCCGGCCAAAAGAAAACCCAGAGTGATGTGACGGACTGACGGTGACAAATGACGGTTTATTAAAACCGGGCGGTAAAAACGTGAGAGAGAATCAAGAGAGTATTTCCATTTGATTTCAAAATCCGCAAATTACAAAAAGCCCAAAAACCCGCACAAAATCCCAATCCGATCCGAACACTGTTGTAGTAGTATAACAACTCCAGTGAGGACTCTATTTCCAAAAAGGTGGTATAACAGAAACTCGTACTCTCTCCTTCTCTCTTCTTGTTTGGCCAGCTGTTCTTCTAGCTAATTCCAATCTACAACTCTCTCCTCTCACTCATATATAAAATCTCCCAAATCTAGCCTTGTGCATTGTTTACGGAAGATCCCTACTTGAATTCCCCACCCACATTCATGTCGGTTCGCTGATCTCGATTTCGATCTGCTCTGCTCTTCATCGATCTGCGCCTGTAAGTCCTCCTCCTGATCTCTCTTCTTAGGTTTAGATCTCGCGCTGTTCTTACACTGGTTGTCTTCTTCCGTGTTGATTTCACTTCAATTTTGAATTTTGTTTCAAATTGTGTCTAAGATATTAACTTGGAATTGTTCTGCAATTTTGAATTTTTGTGTTTTGCGGAATAGATTGTTTGTGGCTGTGGGTTGAATTTTGGCTGTGATCGACGCAATGACGGCGGAGGTTGATGTGCATCGCGATGCGTGTGAATCTGACTTGTCCAAGGTTGAGGACGGGAATGTGAGTGTCAATGTCAGTGTGATTGGGAATGGTAATGCGATTTCCAAGGACGACGGCGATGGCTCCTATGTCTTTGTCACCGCCGGAGGTGACGCCGCCGCTTCTGATGAGTCTGATCTAACCAATGGGCATTATACCAGAGTTGAGACCAATGGCGGTGGCGGTGTTCAGTTGGAGGAGGAAGAGGTTGTGGAGAGTAGTGTTGTTGTTGAGAATCCCCAATCTCAATTACAAGAGAAGGCTGCTGCTGAGGAGTCAACACTTTCCGGTGATCCAGCGACTGCACTTCATCTTCAGAGTCAGAGTGAGGAGGATAAACAATTAGCCGAGGAGGTCCCTGTAGCAGATCATGTTCAAGAGTCAGAGTTGACATCCCAAGCTGATACTGAGTTACATAAGCAAATTGTCGGTGATCCTGAGTCAAAGGAAAATAATTGGGAGGGCGTGCCTGCTTGTGATGCTAATGATAGTGCCTCAGCAAGTACAGCTGAACAAATTGGATCTTCTGAGAATGGCCGATCCGTGGCTGCTGTCTGTGATGAAAATGGAGATTCATTGCCTACTCATGATGTCCAAGAGAGCCCTTTAGAGTCCTTGGTCGCAAATCACTTGGTTGATACAGCTGAAAAGAATAATGGGTCATGTGGAGAAAATGGCCAAATCTTGGCTGCCAATGTTGATGTCCAAGACAGCTTTTCAGAGCCCGTTGCTGAGGAGATTAATGGTTCATGTGAACAAGACGGCCAAAACTTGGCTGCCAATGGTGATGTTAAAGAGTGTGTTTCGGACGGCCAAATCTTGGCTGCGAATTGTGATGTTAAAGAGTGTGTTTCAGACGTCCAAATCTTGGCTGCTAATGATGATGTCCAAGAGAGTGTTTCAGAATCAATTACTGAAAAGATTAATGTTTCATGTGAAGAAAATGGCCAAATCTTGGCTGCCAATGTTGATGTCCAAGAGAGTGTTTCCGAGCCCGTTGCTGAAAAGATTAATAGTTCCTGCGAAGAAAATGGCCAAATATTGGCTGCCAATCTTAATATCCAAGAGAGCGTTTCGGAACCCATTGCTGAACAGGTTGATGGTTTATGTGAAGAAAATGGCCAAGTCTTGGATGCCAATGTTGATGTCCAAGAGAGTGTTTCCGAGCCCATTGCTGAAAAGACTAATGAGTCATGTGAAGAAAATGGCCAAATATTGGCTGCCAATGTTGATATCCAAGAGAGCATTTTGGAGCACATATCTGAAAAAATTAATGGTTTATGTGAAGAAAATGGCCAAATCTTGGCAGACAATTTTGAAGTCCAGAAGCACTTGGAAACACAAGTTGTCAATGGTCTTGTTTCTGATAAATCTGAAGATGAGTCGCTTGTAGTTCATGCTCATGAAGAGAGCGTTTCAGAGCCCATAGATACTAATCTCTTGACTGATACACCTGAAGAAAACGGATCATGTGAAAATGGGGAAGTCTTGGCTGCATCTTTTGAAGTTCAGAGGCAGTTGGAAACACCAGTTGTCAGTGGCCCTATCTCAGATGATAGTGGGGATAACTTGGAGAACAGTTCAGAGCCTATGGTTACAGATGACTTGGTTGATACACCTGAAGAGATTGGGATATCTGAAAAGGCTTCTGTGTGTGAGAACGTACCTGTTGAAAATTGTGAAAGCTTTGCAACTGTTGTTGATAGTGATACAATTGTGAGTGTTAAAAACGGGGTTTCTCTACCTAAGGAAGATGATTCAACTCGCAGTATTGAAGATGAAACACCAGAGACTGATGTTGAAAAATTAGATGAGAAGAATAGTGAAAAGCCGAGTTCTTGTCCTCGTGAACATTCAAAACCAGAAGTTGAAGCTGAGAGTGCCCCCATTACAGCTGAAACTTCTTCAAATTCTGCAGCTAATGATACAATATCAGAACCAAATTCAAAATCTGATATTGCAGCCGAGATTTCCTCCGATACAGATGATACTCTCTCAAGTGGCCTAGCAGTATCAGCTAGTGACGCTATATCAGAACCTAATTTGAAATCAGAAATTGAATCTGGTCATGCTGCCGTTGTAGATGATATTGATGCTCTCTCAAGTGGCCTAGCACATGACGCAGTATCAGCTAGTGACGCTATATCAGAACCTAATTTGAAATCAGAAATTGAATCTGGTCATGCTGCCGTTGTAGATGATACGCTGTCAAGTTGCCTGGCTAATGATACCATATCAGAGCCCATTTCAAAATCAGAATGTGAATCCAAGATCTCTCGAGCTGTTGATGATACCCTGTCAACTTTCTCAGCTGATGATGCAATACAAGAACTCAAGACCAGCCACGATTCTTGTGATTCTGAAAAACCGGTATCTAGTGATGCCGTGCATGTAGCAGATGCTGGTTTGTCAAACTTGGAGGCTGAATGTGCTGACAACAATGGGAAGCCGACATTACAGATTAATGATTTAGTTGAGAATGAAGTCACCGTGCCGGCAAGCTCAGGTGCTGATGAGCCGTCCATCATCATTGATGACAGATCAGAGTCTGAAGTACCCAACTTGGACGCTGAATGTGCTGACAACAATGGGAAGCCGGCATTACAGATTAATGATTCAATTGAGAATGAAGTCACCATGCCGGCAAGCTCAGGTGTTGATGAGTCGTCCATCATCACTGATGACAGATCAGAGTCTGAAACGCCCACTGTTGATTCTTTGGAAGGACAGGATAAGGTTGTTGAGGTTGAAAAAAGGCCTTTCTACTTCTTAATTAGGATTCCTAGAAATGATGACGAAAACTTAAAAGAACAGATCAAGCATGCTCAGTTACAAGTTGAAGAAAAAACTAAAGGCCGGGATGCTATTCGTTCCAAAATGCAAATGCAACGGGTGAGTACTTTTTTGCAAATCACTTTAACTTTATTCTGTGTATTTCTTTTCAGTATGTTTTCAAATTAATTGTTGAATCTTTTATGGCTAGGCCACTTGTAAGGAGCACAAACTAAAATTTGAAGCTGCCATATCTGAAGAGAGAGCTGTTCAAGAGCAGCTCAAGTCCAAACGACGGGAAATGGATTCTGTTCAATTTATGATTAACAAAGTAAAGGATGCTCTGTCTGTTGAGGAAATAGCTAACACAGTAAGCAATCACTTTCCTTGTTCATACTGTAGATAATGGATTCGAATATTTGTTAATTATGTAATGTTTTAATCGTGTGCGCTTCATACATAGATACGCCATATGGAACATACCATGGCTCATGAGACCCTACCTTTGAAGGAAGAAAAGCAGTATATTCGTGACATCAAGCAGCTGAAGCAACGCCGTGATCAGCTCTCTTATAGCTTAAGTAAGCAGGATGAAGTTCAACAATCTTTAGACCAGAAAGACCATATTGAACAACGCATAAAGGTATCGTGCTCATTATGTTCTCTTTCTTTTCTAACCATGATGTCAGATGGGATCTGAACCAATTCACATGGTTGTAATAACCTGATATTTCACATTAAAACAATTTATCACTTATTCACATTCAAACTGCGGTTTTCTTTTCTAAAGATTAATGACCAGGAATAGAGATTTGATATGTTGGAGAATTGATATGGAAATGATACCTTGAGATGATTCACATAGGAACACCTGATTTACTTGAATTTTAGTAACTTTTCTAATCACCAAGAACCTCATATTTAGTGCTCAATACTAGAACAGGTGGACAAACTCTTGTAATTATAGTAGGCTGTGATGAGCTTTTCAGTTTCTTACCTCACTTTCATTATCACAGGATCTGAAGAAGGAAATGGATCAACTCAAAGAGAATCTTCTCAAAGCGCAGGAAGTCACTCAAGCTGCTAAAAAGAAATATAATGTAGAGAATGATATGCTGCATGAACTACAATATCAGTTTGAAGCTGCAGATGCAACTCGCCAAGAAGCATATGTACATCTACAGAGTTTGAGGAAACAAAATTATGAAAAGGTGTTTGCATTCCTTTGAAAGAAAACACTAAAGCTTATTACTTTCTATCAACTATCTACATGTGCATGCACAAATATACTGCAGAACATGTTTATATAACTTTACAACTAAGAGGATATATTTTGACCTTGCTTTAGACACTGGCTTAGTTTTCAGCTTTCTTATGAATCTGGGATAATGGTTTATTTATTTCAAGCAGAGTTGTTTGTGTTGATAGCTTTAGTATTCTGAAACGTTGTGTTTTTATTTTAGTACAACCCTTCTGTGCTAGATATTTTATTCTGAACCCTTAATATGAATATATGACAATTTAGAAGAGATAGTGAACCTCTTTTTCCTCGAATCTGCAGACCAAACACTTCTGGAGGTACAGGAATGATGCAAAGGCAGCTAATGATTTAGCATTGAGTGGAGATAAGGAGCAACTGCAGCATTTATGTATCAATCAGGTTAGCTCATGAAGTTCCTTTTTTGTTACTGTTGTGTATTTTCCACCTTTTAGGTTGAAAACTTGGACAACATGGCTCATATGTGCATGGATTGGCTAACAATCAATTGTTTAGGTGGAAACATTTATGGAACTCTGGAATACAAATGAAGATTTCCGGAAAGAATATACCAAATGCAACACCAGGAGTACACTTAGGAGATTAAGAACCTTGGATGGCCGCTCACTTGGTCCTGATGAGGAGCCACCTATAATACCTGATATAGTAAGAGTAACCAGGCATAATATGGCAGCAGCAGTGGTTTCAACTCCTGAACCTGCAAAACGAGTTGCAATTGTAGAATCTGGAGAACCAAATGATATATCTGCAGTGGAGATTGTGGAGCAAAACAATGACACAGCTAAGAACAAGAAGCCTGTGAAAGTTGCTTCTTCTGGAATTAGCCAAGCAACAGTTTCTGGAAGAAATGAGATTGAAAAGGAAATAGTAGAAGACCCAAAACCAACAAAGGAGGAAGAAGAGTTGGCCAGAAAGGAAGAGGAATTGAGAAAGGAAGAAGCAGCTGCAAGGTTGAGAGAGCAACGTAGGCTGGAGGAAAAGGCCAAAGCTAAGGAGGCAATGGAGAGGAAGAAAAGAATAGCGGAGAAGGCCCAAGCCAGGGCTGCCATAAAAGCACAGAAAGAAGCTGAAGAGAAAGAGAAGGTAAAATTTCCTGAAACTTCATCTTTTTGTTCAATTCCATTGACTTCTCATGGGCATTTTAGTGATATAGAGATGTTGGCTTTATGAGATTCTGTCTTACATGATGCAATATTCTGTTATTCTGTGTATGGCGCAGGAAAGGGAGAAGCGGGTAAGGAAGAAGGAAAGAAAGAAGGCAAGTGCAACAAAGGCTACAAATGGTATTAATGAAGGAGAATCTGCTCCAGAACCAACCTCAGAGACTACAACCGTAACTCCAGTCGAGCCTGAAGCTACAGAGAAACCGGTGACAATAACAAAGAGGTCCCAGAAAGCGCCACAGTTCACAAAGCAAACCAAGGTAAAATCCATCCCTCTGCCTCTACGCAACCGCAGTAAGAGAAGGATGCAGCCTTGGATGTGGGTGCTTGTTACAGTTGTGGCCATCCTTGGCTTGTTTTTGTTGGGCAATGGCGGCAGCTTCTCTTTTAAATCTATGCTTGAGAGGTTTTTCTGAATACTACACCTATGCACTTATTTAAATAGGTAATTCAGCAGAGGTTGTTTGGGACATTCCCTTAATATATCTATTTATATATCTAGGAAATCGCGAAATCATATATATATATATATATATAGGCAATTCTTTTTTTCTTTTTCTTTTTTTCCTGGTGAGCAGCTTGGGATTTGGTTTCCTCCTATTTAAGTGGGTTTTTGGTTTCATACACCGATAGAAGAGTGGTTTGCTTAAAATGTCTGAAGAAAAACATACATTCAGTATGATAATAAACTTGAGTTATTTACTATATTTTCTGTGTGTTCTTGGTATCAGTGGGATGGCACGAGTAATATTTTTTGGTTTGGAATGGTACATAGAAGCTAATCCGTAACCCCTAAATTTTTGCAAATCCAATTTTTCCATTACCATTTTCTGAATTTAAATAATGAATTCCTTTTTTTTTTGCATAAAGAAATTTAAAATTTTCAACTTGGTAATGTCAAACGAAGGAATTGATTTTTAAGAATTATAAAATCCTCACTTTTGTTAAAGGAAAAACATATTGTGTGCCTTCGTTAAAGTGATTGACGGAGAGGGAATCAAGCAATTACCGATTAACATCAATCAGCATGGATTACGAACCAATCAGTAGTTAATGTCATCATTGTAATTGTTCTTTCCATTGTAATTCTCTCCCT